>JASFAX010004060.1:0-40512 GCA_030737875.1 Allium sativum | reverse complement strand
GTCATGTGTGGGCCGAGTTGCAAGACATTCTTGTTGAACCCAGTGTATTTGCCTCTAGAGATACACTAACGGCAGGTGGTCCCATACCTTGTCATAGTTGGAATCCAATATCCAATAAGCGCCTGCGGTTTTGTTTGTATACTATATATGTAGAATGTGAGATGTAAGCGTTCTGCTAGATTCTAATTACTTGTGATTAGACATTATCATAATATCAGAGAAGTATTGATTTCCAAAACTGTTTTGGGTTATCGTAAGGTAAAAACCGTCCGTGTTTATGTGTGGATTGGTCTTACGATTATCTTTTCTTTTGAAAGGGATTTTGAAAATTTAAGCCAAATGATTTGAGTTTACTCACACCTGTCCCATGACTGACCCAGAGTTTATTTTTTTTGTTTTTCCCTAAATTCTTGGGTGCCCAAATTTGTACGGGCAGTCAAGTATTTCAGGTCTTTACAGATATACTTGGAGGAGCTTGAAGCAGGAGGATTCAGGATTATATAGCTATTGTTATTTCCGCTGTGTGTAAGTGTTGTACTCTGATAATGTTATTGTATGAATGCTATTTTATTTCAAAGTTATGTTATAAATTATAATTTACTCGTTTCGATGTGAGATTCGTATTACTCTGATTCTGTTCTGTGGTGATCTTCTTCTTCTTCTATTCTAATTTTCTATCTTATCTATTCTCACCCTCTAATTTCTTTCTATTAGTGATCTGGAATGTTCGATACCTGAATAATTAACATGGGTTTATGTTGATTTTCTGGGTCGAAAATCCCAGTTCGTTACAAAAGATTTAAACTTAAGGAAACAAAGGTTGATGGAGTTCTTAGCATCCTACAATTTTGAGATTGCATATACCCCTGGCAAGGGTAACGTTGTAGCTGACGCCTTGAGTAGAAAGAAGTTGACTTTGAGTCCTTTGTTTGTCAAGCGGCAGAGTTTAGAGTATATCTCTACCTTTGACTTTAGACCCTCTGTCCATTAGGTACCCGGTTTGTTGGGATCGTTAGCGGTACGACATACGCTTTTGGGATAGATAGGTGCGGCACAGCGAGATGACCCATAGTTGATAGAGATAGTAAACAAGCTCATAAGAGGGGAGTCTTCGAGCCATCTTAGTAGGTACACTATCGATGACAAAGGTTGGTTGCGTAGGGATGGGAGACTTTGCGTATCTCGAGACGAGAGTTTGAGAAGGACAACCCTTGAAGAAGCACATCATTCTAAGATGACCATATCCCGGTGGTGACAAGATGTATAGGGACATGAAGCGAGTTTCCTTTTGGGAAGGAATGAAGAAGGATGTGGCTGAGTTCGTTTCTAGATGCTTAGTGTGCAAGCAAGTCAAGACTGAGCAAAAGAAGCCTGGTGGTTTGCTTCACCCTTTAGAGGTTCCACAGTGGAAATGGGAAAGTGTTCCCATGGATTTCGTTGACGAGTTGCCGAGGTCAAAGAAGGGTAATATGGGGATTTGGGTAGTAGTAGATAGACTTACCAAGCGCGCCCATTTCATTCCCGTTAAGAGTAGAAGAACAGCAACATGTTTGGCATCTGTTTATCTCCGAGAGATAGTTCGTCTACATTGCATACCTTCTAGTATTGTGAGCGATTGAGAATCCATTTTCACTAATGAGTTTTGGTAGAGCTTTTGAGAGGCGGTAGGAATGCAATTGTATTTGAGTACCACTTATCACCCTTAGACGGACGAACAAACAGAAAGAGTGAATCAGATTTTAGGAGATCTTTTGAAGTTATGCATCTTGGACTTTGGAGGGACATGGGAGGAACATCTTCCATTAGTAGAGTTTGCCTACAACAACAGCAATCAGACTAGCATTGGCATGGCACCTTTTGAGGCTCTATATGGACGAACTTGCCGATCACCGACTTGTTGGTGGGGGTCTACGGATAAGATTTTCCTTGGGCCCGAGATGATTAGGGAAACTTCGGAGAAGATAGACTTGATTCGAAGACGCATGAAGACGGCACAGGACCGGCAAAAGTCATATGCTGATAAGAGAAGGACCGATCTTGAGTTCAATGTTGGAGACATGGTCTTTATTAACGTATCACCATTGAGGAATGTAATTCATTTTGGGTTTGTAAGGAAATTGGCACCAAGGTTCGTAGGGCCATTCCCTATTACAGAATGAATTGGACAGATGGCCTACAGAGTGAAGTTGCCTGAGGAGCTTAGTGGCGTTTATGACATATTTCACATGTCGTGTTTGCGGAAGTGTTTACATGATACCGCGGAAGTAGTAGAGCTGAGCATGCTTAGAGAAGTGGAAGTAGAGCGAGATGCCACGGTTAGACGAGTTCCTACTGCACCCTTGGGTCGGAGGTCAAGAAATTACGCAACCAAGAGGTCAAGTTGGTTAAAGTCCAGTGGGGAGATGATCAAAGAGACGCGACTTGGGAGATTGAAGACAAGATACGCACGTCGTACCCTTTCCTTTTTGAGGGTATGTTCATAACTTCTCCCTTTTCTACCGCTTCGTTTATACTTGTTCTATCGTTTAGTGTATCCTCTCGATTATATCTTCGATCTTTAGGTAGAAAATCCTATGGTTGTAAACATGTGTATGAGACTTGTTATGTTTGGGGATGCAAGTGGATGTAAGTGTTTGCTAGTGGTTGCTCGTGGATGCATTTACACACACATTAGGCACTAGATCGGCTCAATCACTTTTATATTGCATATGAATGAGTGTGCATATTTAAATATATGGATCTATATTGAATGTGTTATCATATGGATGCTACATTTGAATGAATGGTTGTGCACTCATATAGAAATGATATGTATCATTAGAATTCTTTTGCATACATAATGGACGCATGACACTATCATGTTTTGCATTAAGGAGGTCAACTGAATTAGAAGACCGCCTGATCTTTGCATTAGATATGGAACATATACACACACTTTTGCATATGTTCATACAACATTAGAAATCTTTTAAGGACAATGGATGCTTGTGGATGATGGATGAGTAGATTGATGATTGGATGGTAGGATACATTCTTCTTAACTTAAAGATTTCGGGGACGAAATCCTTTAAGGAGGAAAGAATGTAACACCTCGTAATTTTAAAACATGACAAAAGAGATAATTAAAGAATAATTAATTTTTGAAAGAATAATTAGGTGAAACGGGTTATGCCATTGCGTCCTCCGGAATTCTTCTTGAGATAGAGTCCAAGTTTCCATAAAACGGATACTGTATAAAGAAGTTATGGACGATAGAAGTTGAGCAGATAAAGCAGAAAACAGGCTGGGATAATTGGCGCACTTGTGAAGTGCGCTAGAACAAAAATGCACTGGTGCCCTTAAGAAGTGCGCCCATGCCGAGGCAAACCTGCACATAATTCTGGAGAGTTCTCTGATGACATGTCCTTCGGGGATTAGCTGGATGACGTATTTCCGGTCAGATGGTTCAGATGATCTCTAATCAAATCTAAAGGTCCTAGTTCACCTAATACATCTATAAAAACACACCTAAACCTAACCCTAATTTCATTACACTAATCCATCGCGCCTCCATGCTGCTCTAATCTAAATTAAAACTAGCCTCTCTTCTCTTCTCCAAAGCAAATCAAATTAGAGTATTCAAATTAGAGGATAAGAATCAAATTCTACAATAACGGTTTAGCTAATCAAATTCAGAAATCAGATCTATTCTCTCTTCTTAATCCTTTTACTGTGAGTCTATGTTACTTTCACATATAATTAAATTAAAAGTGATTGTGATAGGATTGTAAATTGGATTTTATGAACATGCCTGTAAGATGAATCATATCAAGTTTTGTAGATTCTTATCTTTCATATTCATACCCAAATTATTGTTGTCATATGCCAAATTGGATCTATTTTATTGTTCTATGCCAGTTCATGTTTCACATCCCTCTTTTATGCCAGTTGATGACATGGTTCTCTTCCCTTCTTTTCCTTTTTTTATGAAAATTAGGCTAACTTCGAGCCTAACATATTACGTTGAGATTTGCGTACGAATAACGTTTGAACGATTGGGAAAAGATTGGGGAAATTTGTAATAAAGTAAGATTATTGGTATAAATCAATTTGAGCATAATTGTGTATAAATTGTATGCATGAGATTTGGCAAAAGTTGGATTGGGCATAATTGGATATAATTTGTATACATGAGGTTCGACATAAATTATTAATAACAATGAATGCAAATTAATTTGAGTGTAATTTGACATAACATGTATACGTAAGATTATAGGCCTAATTTGGATTAAAATTATAAACATAATTTTGATTGGAAATTATGGGTATTTGGAGTATATTTTAATCGAAGATTTAAAAATTGGGACTTGAATCAAGAAAGTGATAATGAACGCCTAAGACACGAGGTTAGATTCGAACTGCGGTATTAGACTGCCCGGCACATCTAGCAACCGTAATTTTGTAATCCAATGTGGGAGATCAAAGGCAGAAATTAGATACGTAATAATGCAAAGGCACGAGGTTAGATTCGGATTGCGGTACAAGACTGCCCGGAATCGCCTGGCATATCCAGCAACCGCAAAGCGACAATCTAATGTGAAAGGTCTTGAAATATAACGGTTATAATGAATTAATGAACACTTAACCAAGATAAGACATGTAGCAAAACATGGGGGTTAAGTGGATGAGATGGGTGACATGTGAAATATAACTAGAAGCACTTAACCAAGGTGAAACATGTGATTAGACATGGGAATAAAGAGGAGTTAAGTGGGAATTCCTAGTGGGGACCAAGCTTAGGAGGGAAGCTTGTGTCAAGAGGGTGGACCCTTTTCAACTAGTAACCCATTTTAGTATCTATGTGAGCTCGAACTAGGTCAAGAACAGGACACGCTTACTGGTTTGATTATAAGAGGTCAATAAAGAGTTAGTGATGGCAGTGCAAGTCCAACGGAGTCATGTGCGTGCGTGGGTCCGGGCTAGTAGGGAAGACGTTGTTGCATCGTGTAGGTATAAGCCGTGAATTTTAGTAGTATTGGGATGCCACTTTAGGGAGTAATACACCATACTGTGGAACCAGCACGAGTATCTACGAGTTAGGGGGGCGATCGAATGGGGAGGGTAGTGGGTACAACTAGTGGAGATAGAAGCAGGCGACACCTATGGCAGTAGCTAGGAGTACACAAAGCTACCATCATCATTATTATTAAGTTTAGTAAGAGGGATCAACTCACGGTATGGAACTAGCATTGGTGCGGTGTAGGAATTATCTTATAGTGATTATAAGCGCAATCAACATTATATCCTATTCATCTTGTTTACCTTGTCATATCTTCTTATGTTACAATCATCTCTTCTATCTAACTTATGTTCTTATCCTGTTACTTTACTGATTATATTATTAAAGTCAGTAGACTCGCCAGACTTATGTCTGACCCCTTTTTGTTTCGCCTTTTTCTTACTTCCCCCTAGGTCCTCAGGGTGGGAATAGTGAAGCTTGACTTGGATTCCTTTCTTCTTGAATTGCTTGGAAGTGTTGAAAGTAATGCTCAGCTTTATCTCTTTTTCATTAAGGCTATTTGGAGTGGGATTATGGTTTTACTTTTATGTACTCCAATAATAATTTTGTACAAGATGGATATTTGTGTACTTGGCTTTAGCATGTGGTTTTGATGTTGTAACCAAACATGTTTTTCTTTTCCGCTGCAATGAATAAATTTTGAAATTTCTTAAGTACCATTATATATATTTGTCTTGTGATATTCTGTTCTATACTCTTATAATACTCCACGAAAGTTAATGCATTCCCTTAGGAAGTGACATTACTGGACGCGGGGTGTTACAGTGTCATTGCGTTCATGGAGATTTTCTAGTCAACTTAAACCTATGGTTTGTAGAAAACCGATTTAGGATGAAAAAGATTTCTTCAAATTAAATATTGCAACAAATCATGAAAAAGAGGAATGAGAAAAGAATAATGGTTACCATTGTCCTAAGCCTTGTTAACAAAAGACTGAGTAGCCTAATTGGTTAGAGCATGTGACTTGCATACAAGAGGTAAATAGTTCGATCTCCGCTAGCGCCATATTTTTTGTTTTAGGGGAATGACTTAAAAGTGGCTTAGTGTGAACGCAGTTTAATTAAAAGATGATGTGTAAAAAGAAGAAGGTAAGAGCAATTGATAAATAAATTTAATTGCGTGAAAATAAGAAAGTTGTGTGTGTGCGTGTGTGTGTATATATATATATATATATATAAATACACATGACGGTTAAGAATTTAACACATTCAATTAATTACATGCATATGAATATATGCATAATTAAGAATAAAATTAATAAACAGAAGCTTGTATTGTTTATGCATGCAATCAGTCATACATGTGCATGAACATAAATTAAAATCAAAAGAAGAATTAGTTAATTGATTGAAATGAGGGCGTGCAATTAAAATAGAAAGAAAGCAATTAAATGGTTTCAACGATGAATTAATTAAAAGAAGGAGGTAGACCGCATATATGTATACACACACACACATACATAGCGAGAGAGAGAAAGATAAGCAATAAATCTACTGGCTGCCATAAGTGTATGAAAGGGAAAGAATGAGCAATTAAAGTAAGTAAATGTCAAAATAATTAAATGCATGAAGGAAAGCGGTTACTATACGTTAAAAATAGTATAGTAATGCATTAATTAGAAAGAAATAAGGTGGTTTCTTTTTAATTAAAAGAGCACTAACTGTGAAAAGGGTTAAGGCGGTTTCTTTTAAGAACATTCAGTGGTTAAAAAGAGAATTAAATCATCTAATTGATTAGAGGAACAATAAGACAAATAATTGTTCACATACAATTACTTAGTTTACGCACAAAGATGGAATATAAATAAATATAAGTTAGAACAAGCATAGCACGCGAACAAAGGAGCCACCAAATAAAGAAAGAAAAGATTGTCTTGAAATTTTATTTATGTGCAATGAATAAAATTTCAAATCAAGAATAGAACATATATATATATATATGTATAATAATAGCATATGCCTCTGCGCATGGTCTATGGGTGCAATGCACCCTGCCTGTGTTGGCTGGGTTCTGGAATGTTCTTTTCTAGGGTGAGGTGGACGGTTTAGATGAGTTTTAATTTAATCCTAAGGGCCCAGTTCTTCTAACCCACCTATAAAGAGATGGCTAGGTTTTCTTCCGCTCTCATAATTTCAGAAGAGATGTCAAAACTCTGCCTCCAAACCTGTTCTTCTTCCTCTTCTTCTTCAACTAGAGAAAGCTCTGCCCTTTTCTCTTCTCCTCCAAAACATATTCTAAAAATAAAATAAAATGAAAATTAAATCTAGGCTTCTTCTTCTTCTTCTTCTTATTCTTCTTCAAAGTTAGAGAAAAGAATTCAGATTTGTGATAAAAGCACCAAGATTTATGCTGCGTATGAGGTGGAAGAGTAGATATGGATTAGATTCAAGATTATTCATGGTTGGAAAGCAAATCAAGGTGAGTGGGTTTAAATTATAATTTTGAATAATGGTATATGCATCGTTCGACATTCCCCATTTATATAAAGATTAATTGATAAACATGCTAATTACTACAGTCTTAATTTTATGTTTATTATATTCTTCTCCTTCTATTTCCCTATTTATTTTTAAGACTAGATTGCCTTCAAGCCTAGTCCAATATCGCTGAAATGTACGCACGAACGAAATTGAGATAATTGGAAAAGTTCGGATATGATAATGAAAAGGGAATATGGGGATATCGTTTAATTGAATATAAGACTGTAATTTTAGGAAAAATTTATAATTGGAATTTGGGCATAATTGAAATAAATATGAAAAATTGGAAAGGTTTGGGAATATGTGAATAAAAGTAATTGGCATAAGATTGATGATAATTATGAAATTGGTTTGGACATAGTTTTGTATAACTTGTATACATGGAAATATAGGCATAAGTTGGATTAGAATTGTAAGCATAATTTGAATTAGAAATTATGGGTAATTGGAATATATTATAATACAAGACTTGAAATTGGGCATGAAATAAGAAAAAGATAATGAACGCCTAAGACACGAGATTGGATTTGGTTTGCGGTAGAAGTCTGCCCGGAACCGCCCGGCATATCCAGAAACCGCAATCGGTAATCTAATGTGAGAGGTCGAAGGTGGAAATTGGACATGTAATGGTGCTAAGACACGAGGTTAGATCCGGATTGCGGTAGAAGTCTGTCTGGAACCGCCCGGCATATCTAGCAAACGGTAATCTAATGTGGGAGGTCTTGCGCGTTTACGGACATAATAAATAATAATGAACACTTAACCAAGACGACATATGTAAGGTTGACATGGATATAATAAAGGGGTTAAGAGGGTAACACGGGTAGCATGGATAATTTGTTAAATTGGAATACTTAACCTAACTAAATTTGTAGTGGTGTTACGAACCAGCTGAACTGAGCAGGTGTTAAGTAAACTAGTTAAAGAAGTGGAAAGGGTTAAGTTAATCTTAATTAATGCCAAAATGGGGAATGATAATAACCTATTATGAATGAACTTGAATAAGAAAAGGGAAGATAATAGGTAGGCTTGTTCTAGGGACAAGTGGGAACTATAACTTATGGAATAAGGTAAGTTATAAGGAATGGCGGGGGGAAAATGAAATAACTTATGTAATAAGGTAAGATGTACTTAATTGTAAATTAAGTAACTTGTAAAGGCAAGAATAAATCTAGAAATAAAGATAACATAAGTTATATGAATGGAAAGGGATTAGTACATAATAGGAGATTGGTTGAGTTGAGTAATTCTCTGACTGTCAATCTGATGTTAATTTCGGTCTTCGGGGTTGATACTTAGGGAGTTATTCTCTTACCAATGTATATGTGAATTAAGATGTACTTAATTATAAATTAAGTAGAACATGTTATGGTAACTATAAGATGGAATAATGAATAGATTATGAAGATAACATGTTGTAGGCTTATTAATAAACTTAAATGGGTTGTGTTATAAATGGAATTAATAAGCAAGGATAACTTGGTAAACTTAAAAAGGAAGTTAATGTGAATGAGAATAACCGAGTTAAATGAGAAAACTGAAGAGGTGGCGCAAGCACATAATTAATGATTAGACATAGGGTCTAATGACATATTAAACAGAGGTGCTTGGAGCAGTCCGTACATTATAGGATGAATAGCCTAACAAGATAGATCATCACGGTGTCATAAGGCACGAGGGGAGCACATATTTGTCTGATTTTTCTGGCGGCTCCAACGGACTGGAACGGGAAGCACGCGACATTCTAAGACGTTAAATGAAACACCCTACCTCTGTTAAGGTCACTGACAAAGGGAATGCTTTAACTTTGGTGGAGCATTTTAGGTAAAAGATGCAGATAAATTACAAGACAAACAAATAAAGCAGCGGAAAATAAAGTAATTTTATAAAACAATATGTTTCAGTCAAGCTTTTACAATAGTTGTCTTAATCATAGTAATACATAGAACTTCTGTCTTGATTTAAAAACTTCCAAATATAAAAGAATCATAAAAACAATAATGATATTCCCCAATAAAGCATGAACCAGCCATAGCAGTGGAAGAGAGAGTCCAAGGCGATACATCGACTATCTTTGAGCTTGGAAAGAAAATTGAGCTAAGTGGTAACATTTCCTCCCTGTGGACCGGGGGGGAGAAAAGAGGCGAAACAAAACTAGGTCAGACATAAGTCTGGTAAATCCAATGACTTTCAGCATATAAACAGGCAAAAGCATCATGACATGAATAAAATGAATATAAGACAATACCGTGATAACAAGGATAACAAGATAACATGAGCTTAGCACAAGATAAGGCAAGATAAACTGAATGCGCTTCGACTCTTTCTCAGCTTCGCTACTACCTTGTTATTCTGATATATATATATATATATATATATATATATATATATATATATATATATATATATATATATATATACACACACCACCTAACTAGTGTCCCAACTAGTAATCTGTATAAAATGATAATATGATAACGTGATCCCAATCCCCGCAATTGTGGTAGCCTTCAGGTGTACGTCTATTATGAGGATTCCACCTCAATCTGCCTAATTGCCATGAACATGTTAGATGTACCCTTACCACCCTATCGATCGGCTCCCTACTTGTACTAATTTCTCTTGTGTCTATGTCAATCGGCCTTTCTCTTGCGTGGAGGTACCCTGTGCTGGTCCCACCATAAGGTGTATCAATCCTTATGATTGCGACCCGACACCATTCAAGATGCACAGTGTATAACTACTGGTACCCAGTGCCTACTTTTTCCCACTCTGAAGTATATGCACGCCCATAAACCGTCGGAACCTACACTGACGTACCCCCTGCCGTTGTTTTGACCGCTTATAATCAGCTCAGTAATCGTGCCCTACCCTGTCTAGTTTCAGGGTACCATGATACATCTATATGGGTTACTGCTGAAATGGGTCCCCGTTACTTGGGTTTCTTATTGGTTAAGTTTGTGGGCATATATACAAATATTACCCACCTACACGAGATGTACTTAACCCTCCAACCGATTCTAGCATGTTTACGTAACAATTAAGTTTGTGGGCCTATATGTACTAATATTACCCACCTACATGAGATGTACTTAACCCTCTCATCGATTCAAGCATGTTTATATAACGGTTAAGTTTGTAGGCCTATATTTACTGATATTACCCACCAATCCTAATATATACTTAACCCTCCCGCTCTCTAACGACCTGGAAAATCTGAACCAATTTAAAAATTTTAAATTGGCAATTTTAGTGGATTTTAAATATTTAAAATAAAAATTTTAAATAACAACGATGAAAAGTGAGTTTGAGTCGATGGTTGAAAATAAATATAATTATTTCTAATTATAAACAAGGCCTGAGATGGCGCGGTAGTTTCAAAAATTGAATTCAAACTTTGACTGACTGTACCGGGTGCAAAGCAAAACGGATTTGAGTGAAACCAAAAATATTTAAATCTATTAGTGAATACCTTTCTAACGAATCTGAAAAATCGAAGTTTCATAGCAGGAAGCAAAAGTTATGACCAAACGAATTTTCAAAAAGGTCGCTATAGAGTTTATATAGCCCGTGAAAATGGCCATTTTGCAAACGACCTCGGAATTCGACGAAACCACTTTTGTTGGATCTGGGATGTTAAACTATTGCTAGGTTTCAAATTTTATAATTTTTGAAGCTAGTATGTGAGCGTGGCAAAGGAAAAGGCATTTGGTCGATTTCTATTAAATTGGATCGACCAGAAATGGGCAATTTTTCAAACAGTCTCAGAATTTGACGAAACTAGTTTTGTTGGGGCCGTATCATCAAAACATAGCTAAATTTATTTTTCTGGAATTTTTCGAATCAGTTTGTGGCCCTGGCAAATTGAAATGTACATTCAAATTTAATATTGAATGTTTTATATTTTAATTTGAAGGAAAACTGACTAAAACAGTCGAATGGGCCTACGAAACATATCCCATTGTGTTCGGAATGGGTGTATTTAGCTTGGGGTGACAGTCGTTGGGTTTGAATTGGGGTTCGTGTGTGAAAGAGAGTATTTTCGAAATTTAAAAATATTTAAAAAAAATCTCATTGGGCCAACTCACTCTCTCTCACCCCGCTTTCTCTTTCTTCCTCCACAGATCGACGACGGAAATCGTCCGAACTTTCCCCCTCCGATTTCTCCTCCTACACGCAATAAAACACCGAGCTCCAGTTGAAGATTTTGAAGAGCTCGGCGAGAGCTTCAAATCCATACCTGATTCACCTATCCTCGTGGCCCCAGTCTCGAGATTCGAGCCCAGGAACGTCGGGCGTTCATCGAGCCGCCAGGAACGCCATAGGCGAGCAAGCTCCACCGCGCTACCCTCGAACGGAGCACCACTCCAGGCTCTTCCACGTGGTGCTGGTGGATCGTCTTCAAGTTGAACGCATTTGGCGTAGAATCAAAACCTAGTTTTGAACAAATCGAAAAAGGTATGGCCTATTTTAATTTCAACTATATTATAGCGCTTTGAAGCGCTACGGTTTTTGATTTCACTGTAAAAAACATATCTTTTTCGTTTGTTGACGAAATTCAGTGAAACAAGAGACAGTGGACTCGTGTGGACATCTTCTACATTCTAGAAGAGACCGCATATTTTTCTGAGCCTTTTGCTATTTTTGGTGGAGTGGAACCCAAAGTGAGATTTCTAAATTATAAACGATATGGAAAACGATGATGTATAAATTATATAGTCGATGTATGAGTTATACAAGCGTTGTACACCACATGTATAAGCATTGTATAAGTTGTACGTTCGATGTATAAGTTATATATGCGTTGTAAAAATTATATATGTGTTGAATAGAAGTGAAATATACTTATATGAATATATATATATATGCATATATATATATATATATATATATATATATATATACACACGCCCCTCGTCCACAAACCATGGACGATATTTATTGGTTGTGATTGGTGTGAAAATTGATTGATAGCGAATGGTTGATTAGAATAATTTGTGGTTGAAATTGATTGATTGTGGTTGAAAAATACCCGTTTGTGGTTGAGAATTATTTGGTTGAAACCACATAGGATTATTTTGTGGAAATGAAAAAATATACATGCCGCCTGCGTGCGAACTAGATGCATGAAATCCCCATTGTCAAAAGCTGCGAGGCTTTAAGGTAGAGCGAGGAGCCGTACTAGGGACGGCCCCGGTTTTAACTACCCTGCCGTTATGCTGCAGAAATTTTGAATAATATTCATGTGCTAGAATTATTTTCATGTGTTTAACTATATTCGTGTGTTGAATAGAAAACCTTCATGTGTTGAATAGAAATTCATTCGTTGTATAGAAATTCATGTGTTGAATGGTATTCGTGTTTTGAAATAAATTGTTTTATAATAAATATCATATTTTTATCATCTATATGAACTATATAAAATAGTCGTGTTTTGAAATAAATTGTTTTATAATAAAAATCATATTTTTATCACCTATATGAACTATATAAAATAGTCGTGTTTTGAAATAAATTGTTCTACAATAAAAATCACATTTTTATTATATACACGAATTGTTAAAAATAGTGAAGGGTCGAAATAAAAGTCTGTTGGATAAAAATATCATTTTTATCAAATGTATGAAAGGGATATGGTTTTGAAATCGAAGAATCGATTATATATATATAAATATAATTAAAATATATCGAATAACGAAGCTGCAGTTCGTGTTTTGAGATCGTGATTTCAAACGATTAGTGTGGGAGATCCGACCATCGGATTTTCCCGAAACCGAAACCGTTGGGTACGCCTTGGAAATATCTTTCCAACGACACCCACTTTGTGAAGATCCAACGATTGGATTGTTTGGAATGTTTAATTCAAATCTGAAGAAAAACAGCGCTAGAATCGATTATATATATATATATATATATATTAAATCGAATAACGACGCTGCAGTTCGTATTTTGAAATCAAAACTTCAAACAAGTGTACCGGGAGATCCGACTGTCGGATTTTCCCAAAACTGGAACTGTTGGATTCGTTTTGAAAAGATCTTTCTAATGATATAAAATTTGTGAAGATCCAACGGTTAGATTTTCAGATACGTGTAAATCAAATCTGAAGAAAAACAGCGCCACGGCCGCGTTTTGGCCCGAAGCGTCGTTTGAATAAATTGGCTATTTTAAAATAAATAAAAATAGCGATAAATCGTTATAAAATACTATAGACGATATGGAATGTGAAATTTAGAAATTAACTGAAGGTTAGCTAAGTCGAATGGTTTCCTGGGTTTTGATCTGATGTTAGTTTCGGCCTTCGGGGTTAATATTTGGGAAATCGTTCTCTTACTGATTGACGGTTAGTGACTAATGAATTGGAATGAGGCGTATATTGTGTTTGTGTAGCACTAGTTATTTATATATCTGAGTTGCTCAGAAAGACCGGGTTTATCCCATTCTGAATAACTGAATCGACGATAAGAAATCGAAGACGAAGACGGTGGTTGAAGACCGGAGATCTTCACCTCGTTTGGATAGCAACTGATGTCCTGATTGGGAGGCATCCCGAAATATGGATAATGAGTGGTGATCGTCCCGACGTACGTGGAGATCGATGGGTATGCGAGGTATATAGTGCCTCCGGTTTCGTTCAGACCCAGAACGGACTTGTAAATGGACTGTGTGTCTGACATTGGAATTCATTCTGTGTGATTGATAGCCATTAGTTACATGGCGTGAATTGCCTGTGTGGCATGCTAAGATGCAGTGATCAGGGCTTCTGTTGAAAAGAAAAGTCTTGTGGTGATGATCAAAGCACCGCCTGTTTGGCGTAGCTTTGTGTATAACGTGAATTCGCGAACCTCACACACCGGTATGAACCAGAAACGGGAGAGGACCTCGGGGAGGGCATGCGTTTCCTTCTAGCTAAAGGTGGTGTCAGTGCTTGAACTGGCTGACATTTATATTAGTTTCACCTATGTGGTTGTTGCTGTTGCGAGGCGCCTCGGATATATCGGTCGATCCGGGACCGATGGAGTCATTCGTTGGCTCATTTACGCTTCAAAGGGCGGGGAAACGTAGTGTTCAGGCATAATAATCCACATCGGTGGGCCGGCCCTGACGATCCAAGGCTTGCCTGCGCGCCTGCCTGAGACTCGGGCTAGACAGTCTCGAAGTCGGTAAGGACTATCTTTTGCCTTGGTTCATGAAGGAAATCCAATTTCTAAATACGTGACTGTGCGGTTTTGATTGTATACCTATATATGGCGACATGATATATGGTACCATGCCGTCTAGGATTGATAGTTATGATTGAAATTGTTTTTGAAACTTATAAACACTAGTAATAATATCAAATGCTTTTGTTTTATTCGTATCAAGCATATTTTGGCCATTATAAGGTAAAATCTCTATCCTCCGGTTTGCGTTGCATTGTGTGATGGGAACTGAATCTTATAATGGCTTCATTTTTAAAAAAAGCATTGCAATGTTTAAAAGATTGATTTGTTTTAAAGCACTGGCAATCCAATGGAGTAAACCCGTTCCGCCAAAGTGGCGTGGTCCTGTGATTAGCCATATTATAAAATGTGTTAAGTAGATTTCTCATACCAGTCCCATGACTGACTCGTAGTTTGTTTCACTTGCAAACTCTGGTGCCCCTCTTTCTACATGGGCAGCCTTGTATTCAAGTTTTAGCAAGCTCTTTCTGGATAGCTGGAGCTGAAGATGGATTCTATCATTTATCTCTTTTTATGTTGTTCAGCTCCAATTGTACATATTATGTTTATTTCCGCTGTAGACATTTATGTATAGCTGAACTGTATTTGTACTAAGTATGATCCTGTATACTGTGTAACTCTAACGATTATGTTTATCCAGTGTATTATTTGTACATTATCTTGTGTATTTATTTAATTCTGTTCTGTTGTTATCTGTTTATGTGTTATATTCCAAAGATTACCCTTGCAGCCGTCAGTACGGGGTTTGGGGTCGTCACACTCAACTTAACCCACCCATTCATCATGTCATGTTGGTTAAGTGTTTCTTGACCCTCCTCACTTATCATGTTGGATTGCCTAAGTGTTTCCTATGAACTTAACCCCGTTCGTCCATCAAGTTATATTGGTCAAGTGTTTCTTGTTAACTTAACCCCACGTGTTCATCATGTTGTATTGGTTAAGTGTCATCAATCAATTCAAGTTAACTTAACCCACCTATTTGTCATGTTACTTTGGTTAAATGTTTCCTTCTTGTGTTAACTTAACCCTAACACAAATCAAGTTATATTGATTAAGTGTTTCCCTCTTGTTTTAACTTAACCTTACCACAAAATCAAGTTATATTGGTTAAGTGTTGCCCTTTTGTTTTAACTTAACCTTACCACAAATCCAGTTATATTTATTAAGTGTTGCCCTTTTTGTTTTAACTTAACCTTACCACAAATCAAGTTATATTGGTTAAGTGTTTCTTATTACTTAACCCTACCCATTCATCATGTTATACTGGTTAAGTGTTTCCAATTAACTTAACCCTAGTCATTCATCTTGTTATATTGGTTAAGTGTTCTAATTACTTAACCCTAGTCATTCGTGTTATATTGGTTAAGTGTTCTTATTACTTAACCCTGGTCATTTATGTTATATTGGTTAAGTGTTCTTATTAATTAACCCTAGTCATTTCTTAGCATGTCTTGTTCATTAGCATTAATTGATTTATTAATGTGCCAACCTCTCACATTAGATATGTGTTGTTGCGGTTATTAGATGTGCCGGGAAGTTCCGGGCTGTTCCAGGCAGTTTTGTTGTATATAACGGTGTTGTATACACAATTATATGATTTTTGTTTGATGATAACAACCAAATAAATATTATCTTAATGTGTTTGATACTGTACTGTTATTATACATCTCAAACTGAAATATAATATTTTATTTCACTATCAAAACAGTACAAATTTATGAACTCCACTATTTATACATTTCTCTTATATTCACTGATATTCACAATTCATATACGATTACACATGAGATTGTACTTGTAAATAAACTGAATACGATAGACAAGTTTGTTTGACAACAATAAAATAATATTTTATTTCAAACAAATTTGTTTATTACAAATATCAGTACAATTCTGTTGTTACACAGCTCCTCACTATAACACTCATACATTCACTCAGTTTGCATTTCATATATACAATTTCATTTACACAGATTCATATATATTTATACAGATACTTATACATTTTCACTGACACAGTCTTCAGTCTTCTGTCTCCCGCCTACTTCACTGTCAGTCCAGTCATCATCTTCATACCTGTCATATACAGAAACACACACACTACACTGCAATAGAAATAAAACTGTATACATGAAAATATAAATTTTATTTAAAAAAAAAATTTAGCCTCAGTTTTCTGGTGTGTTTCTCATCATTTTTCATGACTTGATCTGATTCATCTGTGTCTAGTCAGTTTGTATATGTATAGCATAGGGACAGAAAACTTTATCTGATGGCTGCATATACACACGTGTATAAATATACACGTGTGCACTGCCTCGCCAATCAGCAAGCAACTGAGGAGTAGCCACGAGGACCATCTTGACTCAGTGCATGTCTACACTGCAACATAGATCAATGCAACACGGTACAGAGCTCAAATTCAAATACATGGCAGTACTACATGTAGAGCATGAGTCAAGTGTCGACACAAGTTACAAAGTAGTATGGATCAGCAATATCAATGTTTCAGCAACACAAATGTGCACATAGTGAGTCATAGCAAAAGGGGACAGCTCAGTTTCATGGTTCAGCAAAATCAACATAAGCAAGGCACTCATTTTTTTCTGTTCAATGAACATATACAAACACTGCAACATAACTGCAAGTACATGTGTTGTACACAAGTCAGCAAGTAGCAAACAAGGGCAATGGCATAAGCAAGCTCGATCATAGAAGCATATACATATCCAGATCAAAATGATGTGTTCATTCCCAGCATAAAACAGTTTCAAATCATTTGCAAGCATCAACACTATGGTGTACACATGATCAGAACATCATGGAGCATTTGCATGGTCAGGTTAAACATGTTTCAAATGAACAAAGGGGCTAACAAAGCACACAAGACTGGAGCAAGGAAATGAAGTCAAACTCTGCAATACATGGTGATACAAGCAGTGCTAACTCATGAAGATGAAAATAGTTCAAGTGCTCATGTCTAAAAGTAGAGTTTTTTCAATCATGATGATGATGGTTCAGCAAAGTGACACAAAATGGCTCGGCATTTCAAACAAAACTTAAATGAACATGTCAAAGATCATACGCAAGTTTTTTTTGGAACCAGTTTCTTTGTTTCCAGATTTTTAACATCAATCAAGCAAAGACAATATCTTTTTTAAATTGATTTCCTGTGAGATACTTAACAAATCAGTTTTGGATATGTGCAAGCATCATCAAAGGTTTCATTGCTTTAGAGCATTATATTTTTATTGGGAGAAATCATGTTAGGAAATCAATCATAGCACCAAATTTGGCAAGGAACAAATGCGAGACCTAGTGATGATAAATTCCAGCAATCAGGGCATCAATGAAACAGCAATGTCAAAGATACATGCACCAAAATGTGAATCTTCCATATATTCACACAAGAAATAAGTAAAAGGTATTTTCAAGTGAAACGTTTATATGCAACAAGTTTTTTTCAGAAATAACTGTGTCAAAAAGATTTCAACAAGTTTTTTTTGGACAAAAATCATGCTGGAATATTTCCAGTTTTATACAGAGATTTGTTGGCAAGTGTACAGCAATTTTTCCTGAAATCATGTTTCACTTGTTTCCAAAACATTCAACATCTGTTTTTATGGAAAAGTTTTCAAAAGAAGAAACAGATTTTGTTTTGGCAAGTATGAAATCAAGGAGTCCATATTTGGCAACAGCATACAAGAGTTTTCAATTCAGGACGCAGGAAGAAACAATTCAAATGGTCAGATAAAAAGAATTATTTTGGGCAAGAAATAATCTTTTCGAATTCAAGGTAACAAATTACAATCACAATCAAAGATTTCTAAAGGGAAATTCACGCAACAATTCCTCAAACCAATCAGCCAAGTCACATGTTACGAAATCAGAGGAATAGGGTTTATAACCCTATATAATTCACACCATTTTCATCACTGGCTTGATTGAAAAAAATCCAACACAATCATTTCAAAGAAAAACAGAGAAATCAAAATTCTTTTTACTCACAGGGTTTCGATCGAGAACAACTTCCAAATCGAACGACAAGGAGAAGCCAGCAACAACTAATAGAAGCCTCAGAGATTAATTTCTCATTCCTTACAGAAGACCCGATTTGATTTGGAGCCAACGTTAGGAAACCCTAGAGTAGCCGCCATTTTTTAGAGACAAAGGAGATCGAGCAAGAGATAATAGAATATGGGCCGGTCAATTTTTTTAAATTGGAAAAGGGGATGACCCTTTAGCATTAATCTCCTTTATTTATTTTTTCTAGGGTTTTATTTGTTGTATTTTTTATCTTTGTTTTGTAAATCGTATTAAACAATTCTAGAGTCTGTAAAATCTAGAGGAAATCCAGTTAGGGTTTAGCTGGCAGTTTACTAGAGTCTGTAAAAACTAGGGTTACGGATTACAGGTTTGCAATTCGGGAAAATCTAGTCGAAGGGATATCGATCAGTCTAGGGTTTTGAGCGTAAGGTTAGAATAGGAGCAGGGTTTGCGAGTATACATGGTCTTGTATGCGGGATCTGTTCTATCACCTAGTAGAAACCTTAGACATGCAGCAGTAGGCAGGGTTTTGCCGAAGCTGGGTATATCTGTGTGTGATTTATTTTCTGCATTTCTGTTTCTACTATATTCTGTTATCTGTTTATTATTATATATCTCGTTAGGTTTTTAATTCAGTTAAAAACTGTTATAAACCCTATTCACCCCCCCCCCTCTAGGGTTAATCTAGATCCAACACTTGGTATCAGAGCTGGTATTTTTTAACTCTGGAGAAATGGTGAATCCTAGTTGTCAGTCTTCAGAGAGTCAGTCCAGTCATATTCCATCTATTTTTAATGGTATAGATTTTTTAATTTGGAAATCAGAAATGAAATCTTATTTAAATTCCGTTGATATTAAATGTTGGAATAGTATTTTGAATGGGTACGACATTGTAAATAGGACTGATATTGAATTTAATTTACGAGCTACTCATATTTTATATTCTTATATTGGAGATGTACAATATAGCCTTATCTCTCATTGTTTGACTGCTCAGGAAATCTGGAAAACTCTAAATACGCTGTATGGAAAATCTGACAACAGCTCAAAACCCCAGAAAGACGACTCAGCTTCTGTTTTGTGCTTAACGGGTGGTACTGATGGAATTTCAGATGGAGACTCAACAAGAAATATTTCTTTGCTTCATCGTTTAAATGTTTTAACTGAATCAGTTGAGAAGCTAAAATCTAAAAATAAACTTCTGAAATCTGAGAAGCTTGAGTTGATCTGCAAAAATAATATTTTGAAATCAAAACTCACAAACGTTAAGAGTCTTCAAACTCTAATTGCAAAAATTGTTTAAATTTGGAAAATGATCTTGTTCATCAAAATAAAATTATTCACAAACTTGAAAATCAAATCCTGAATTTAAAAGAGAACAAGATAGAGCTTGAAAGCACAAACAATATTTTGCAAAAAGAATTTGAAAATTTTATGACGACTAAAAATTCCAAATATATTTTTGCTGAAAAACAAAGCTTGTTGAAAACTGAGTTTATTCTAAATGAGCTAGAAAGTGAGATTGAAAAACTCAAGAAATTTGAATCTGAGAGTCGAAAACGAGTTGAATTTGAAATTGCTGAGTCCCAAACCAAAATTAAATTGCTTAGTGATGAAAATTTGGTTTTGAAAACTGATTTTGAAAAGAGTAAGATCACTGAAAACCGTTGTTCAGTTCTTATGAAAGAAAATGGTGATCTTGAATTTAAAATTCAAAAACTTAAAACAACATTGGCTAAATTTTCAAACGGTGAAAAATCTTTGAATATGTTGTTGAAAAACCAATTTTCTTCAGAAAATAAAAATGGTCTTGGTTTTGGGAAAAGAAGTGTTTTTGAAAATTTGAACTCTTGTGATTTTAAAAATCCTTCAAACTGCTTCAAAAAGGATCATTCTGAAAATTTGAATTTTGAAAATTCCAAAAGGTTTTTAAATCACAAACGAGACAAGAATTGGTTTGATAACAATCCAGTTGAACAGTTGTGGACCCCAAAAAGAAATAAAATAATCTTTGGAAAAACTAAACAAGTTTGGGTTCCTAAAGGCACAAAGATAGATTCGAATGGGTTGTTATACAAACAGATTTGGGTACCAAAAGATGTTAACATAACTGTGAGTGGTTTTACTAATTTTGTTAGACCACTCGATGCTCTCAACTGTTAGGTACCAAAGAAGGCTGAGGAACGGCCGTACTGAAAAGAGTTTGAATTCAAGTTGTTCTATATTTCTGTATTCTTTACAGTTCCCTGGCCAAGATGTGTTTAGTTAGAGATTCTAATTTACATTGGATTCTGGTATGATCTCTAAACTCACCTTTGTAAATATTTTTTTTTTTTGTTTATTCCTCTTTCTATTCTTTCTATTTTTGTTTTGTCACTGCCGTATTATTCCTCTTCTATTCCGGGCTTCCTTAACTTCCAGTTGCAGAACTCTTGATTTTCTGGAAATTTGCTTTATTTGAATAAAAATCTGATGTTTTTAATCATATCCAGATCTTGTATTTAAACTTGTAAATGTCTGCAATTGTTCTGAAGTTTATTTTCTGTTTACTGAATTCATAACAGTGTTGATGTATTCTTGTCATATCTTGAACACTGTTGATTTGAATTCTAAATTTTTGAAGATCTGAAAATTTGGTGGAATTTCACATACCTTTGCTGTCTTGAGTTTCTTCAAATTCATTTTAGAAAGGCTTGAAATAACATACTCATTACAGCACTCCAATGTTCATCAGTTGTGATAATTTCATTATTTTTCAGATTGGCTTGGATATATTGATTTATCTTGAATCAGTGATACATCCTGAAATTCCTTTTTATTCATGATCATTATGATTGATTTTTATTTTTTTGAGATCACTTGAAAATTTCCGATATTTTGAATCTCACACACCTCTCAAATCTAAAATTATTAATCTTGTGTGATTGATTCATTGTATCTCAAGATTTACATTTGTTCAAGTAATTTTGAATAAACCACTATTTTCAGGATCATGAATTATTACTCAAACTTGATGTAAATGATCTGAAATTACTGTTGTGCTTGTCGGAAATTCTTGTGAATAATTCTTTGAAAATTCAGTCTTAAATCTCACTGATATTTCATGGTTATTTGATTTAAATATTCGTTCATTTAAAATCATTTGAAATTATTGATTTATTGAATCTCACACATATCCTGAATATGATATTTAAAATGTGATGTGATTGATTCATTAAATCTTGAAGTTTTCATATTTATCAAATGGTTTAAAATAAACAATATTTTTTAATCATTGGTTCGTGAATCATATTCTGTGACCTTGACAAGTATGATTTGAAACTTTTTTCTGTGCTGCTCTGATACTGTTTTTGAAAACTGTTTTATTCTGGAATCGCTTGCTTGCTGCTCTGATACATGTGCATAATCTATTATCTCGTCTGCTTGGGCTTTGTACTTAATGATTCTTTGGTCTATGACATTCTTGTTCAGTATTATGTTAAAATTCCTCGTAAATAGAGCCACCATGTGGTATCAGTTTAGAAGTGTTGAATACTTTTTTGTATATATTATTTATGGTGTATATATCTCCCTAAATTCCTCTGGTAATTGATTTTCAATTTTAAAATTATTTATTGTTTATTCATTCAGAAATTGAAATCAATATCCAATTTGTGTTGCATTATAATTCATCAAAATTGTTATCAGAATTTTAAAATTGTGATGAGTTATGACTACAGTATATTTCACAACAAGAGGAGATTTTATTTAGATTTTCATGACGGTTGAACAGTAATTATAATATCTTTGAACTGGCAATTATTTCACGACCATCTTCATTATCCTTCATCATTCTGTCATCCATCATGATTTTATATTGATGTGGAGAGTTTAATATTTTATAAAATTATTTTTGAATAAACAGTGGAAATATTCATGATAGAAATGGGACTATATTATTATTTAAATTAGTGATAATTGAAATTTTCAATAATCCCGGTACAGTCAAGCTTATTTCATAATATAATTAATTTAGAAATTTATTTCACAGTCCATTTCTGTACCTACCACATTTCTATCATCCATTTTGGTTTCATATACCGAGGAGTTTTTCCTTTATAAAGCTGAAAATGATAAAAATATAATTAATATATAAGAGTGTCTCTAACCTCATTTAAAAATCCAAGCTCTGGTTATGCATGGTTATGAGATGTCTTATAATTTAAGCTGCGACTAATCCCATTTAAAAATCCAAGCTCTGGTTATGTGTGGTCAGTGTGCTCTTAAATAAAAAATAAATAAAAAGGAAATAATGTGCTAAAAATAGAAATAAATTTGAAATTCTCCTCTGAGTATAAAAATCAGCCTATCAATCCATCTTCTAATCTATGAAATGTGTTAAAATCTTATGACGTATTATGATTTGTTGATTGATAGGTATTGGGATTTGAGATTATTCGTTTTTTCTCACTTAAGTTGAATTATTAATTATAGTCCAAATCCGTCACTGTTTTTTTGTGCTCTTTTAATATAAAATTCTTTGAAAATAATTGGAAATCATTTTTATAACTCTCCCCGTCTATATAAATTTCATCGTAAATCTGTCATTATCTGAAATGTGAAATATGCCACTAGTTCTCAGTTTATTATGATTTTTGTTTGACTGATTGAGATTTATGATGACCGTTCTTCCTCTTAAGCTGAAATTATATTTTTAGTCAATTTTTCATCTGTATTTTAAAATTTGTATCCTTTTGATGACAACAAAAGGGGGAGAATGGATTAGATTTTGATTTAGGAGTGAATATTTTATAAATATTTTTACTTTTGAAAATTCATTATCATTCAGTTCAATTCACTCATGCACAGTTATAGGGGGAGTTTTCTGTTGTAGGGGGAGCAAATAAATAGAGGGAGTTCATTTTTCACTGTAAAACACATTTGTTGGAATCAAAATCTTTTATTTGTTTGTCATCATCAAAAGGGGGAGATTGTTGTATATAACGGTCACAATTATATGATTTTTGATTGATGATAACAACCAAATAAATATTATCTTAATGTGTTTGATACTGTACTGTTATTATACATCTCAGACTGAAATATAATATTTTATTTCACTATCAAAACAGTACAAATTTATAAACTCCACTATTTATACATTTCTCTTATATTCACTGATATTCACAATTCATATACGATTACACATGAGATTGTACTTGTAAATAAACTGAATACGATAGACAAGTTTGTTTGACAACAATAAAATAATATTTTATTTCAAACAAATTTGTTTATTACAAATATCAGTACAATTCTGTTGTTACACAGCCCCTCACTATAACACTCATACATTCACTCACTTTGCATTTCATATATACAATTTCATTTACACAGATTCGTATATATTTATACAGATACTTATACATTTTCACTGACACCGTCTTCAGTCTTCTGTCTCCCGCCTACTTCACTGTCAGTCCAGTCATCATCTTCATACCTGTCATATACAGAAACACACACACACAGTACACTGCAATAGAAATAAAACTGTATACATGCAAATATAAATTTTATTTAAAAAAAAATAGCCTCAGTTTTCTGGTGTGTTTCTCATCATTTTTCATGACTTGATCTGATTCATCTATGTCTAGTCAGTTTGTATATGTATAGCACAGGGACAGAAAACTTTATCTGATGGCTGCATATACACACATGTATAAATATACACGTGTGCACTGCCTCGCCAATCAGCAAGCAACTGAGGAGTAGCCACGAGGACCATCTTGACTCAGTGCATGTCTACACTGCAACATAGATCAATGCAACATGGTACAGAGCTCAAATTCAAATACATGGCAGTACTACATGTAGAGCATGAGTCAAGTGTCGACACAAGTTACAAAGCAGTATGGATCAGCAATATCAATGTTTCAGCAACACAAATGTGCACATAGTGAGTCATAGCAAAAGGGGACAGCTCAGTTTCATGGTTTAGCAAAATCAACATAAGCAAGGCACTCATTTTTTTCTGTTCAGTGAACATATACAAACACTGCAACATAACTGCAAGTACATGTGTTGTACACAAGTCAGCAAGTAGCAAACAAGGGAAATGGCATAAGCAAGCTCGATCATAGAAGCATATACATATCCAGATCAAAATGATGTGTTCATTCCCAGCATAAAACAGTTTCAAATCATTTGCAAGCATCAACACTATGGTGTACACATGATCAGAACAGCATGGAGCATTTGCATGGTCAGGTTAAACATGTTTCAAATGAACAAAGGGGCTAACAAAATACACAAGACTGGAGCAAGGAAATGAAGTCAAACTCTGCAATACATGGTGATACAAGCAGTGCTAACTCATGAAGATGAAAATAGTTCAAGTGCTCATGTCTAAAAGTAGAGTTTTTTCAATCATGATGATGATGGTTCAGCAAAGTGACACAAAATGGCTCGGCATTTCAAACAAAACTGAAATGAACATGTCAAAGATCATACGCAAGTTTTTTTTTGGAACCAGTTTGTTTGTTTCCAGATTTTTAACATCAATCAAGCAAAGACAATATCATTTTTAAATTGATTTCCAGTGAGATACTTAACAAAGCAGTTTTGGATATGTGCAAGCATCATCAAAGGTTTCATTGCTTTAAAGCATTATATTTTTACTGGGGGAAATCATGTTTGGAAATCAATCATAGCACCAAATTTGGCAAGGAACAAATGCGAGACCTAGTGATGATAAATTCCAGCAATCAGGGCATCAATGAAACAGCAATGTCAAAGATACATGCACCAAAATGTGAATCTTCCATATATTCACACAAGAAATAAGTAAAAGGTATTTTCAAGTGAAACGTTTATATGCAACAAGTTTTTTTTAGAAATAACCGTGTCAAAAAGATTTCAACAAGTTTTTTTTGGACAAAAATCATGCTGGAATATTTCCAGTTTTATACAGAGATTTGTTGGCAAGTGTACAGCAATTTTTCTTGAAATCATGTTTCACTTGTTTCCAAAAAATTCAACATCTGTTTTTATGGCAAAGTTTTCAAAAGAAGAAACATATTTTGTTTTGGCAAGTATGAAATCAAGGAGTCCATATTTGGCAACAGCATACAAGAGTTTTCAATTCAGGACGCAGGAAGAAACAATTCAAATGGTCAGATAAAAAGAATTATTTTGGGCAAGAAATAATCTTTTCGAATTCAAGGCAACAAATTACAATCATAATCAAAGATTTCTAAAGGGAAATTCACGCAACAATTCCTCAAACCAATCAGCCAAGTCACATGTTACGAAATCAGAGGAATAGGGTTTATAACCCTATATAATTCACACCATTTTCATCACTGGCTTGATTGAAAAAAATCCAACACAATCATTTCAAAGAAAAACAGAGAAATCAAAATTCTTTTTACTCACAGGGTTTCGATCGAGAACAAATTCCAAATCGAACGACAAGGAGAAGCCAGCAACAACTAATAGAAGCCTCAAAGAACAATTTTTCATTCCTTACAAAAGACCCGATTTGATTTGGAGCCAACGTTGGGAAACCCTAGAGTAGCCGCCATTTTTCAGAGACAAAGGAGATCGAGCAAGAGATAATAGAATATGGGCCGACCAATTTTTTTAAATTGGAAAAGGGGATGACCCTTTAGCATTAATCTCCTTTATTTATTTTTTCTAGGGTTTTATTTGTTGTATTTTTTTATCTTTGTTTTGTAAATCATATTAAACAATTCTAGAGTCTATAAAATCTAGAGGAAATCCAGTTAGGGTTTAGCTGGCAGTTTACTAGAGTCTGTAAAAACTAGGGTTACGGATTACAGGTTTGTAATTCGGGAAAATCTGGTCGAGGGGATATCGATCAGTCTAGGGTTTTGAGCGTAAGGTTAGAATAGGAGCAGGGTTTGCGAGTATACATGGTCTTGTATGCGGGATCTGTTCTATCACCTATTAGAAACCTTAGAAATGCAGCAGTAGGCAGGGTTTTGCCGAAGCTGGGTATATCTGTGTGTGATTTATTTTCTGCATTTCTGTTTCTACTATATTCTGTTATCTGTTTATTATTATATATCTCGTTAGATTTTTAATTCAGTTAAAAACTGTGATAAACCCTATTCACCCCCCCCCCTCTAGGGTTAATCTAGATCCAACAAGTTTTACCCCACAACTCAAGCTAACCTCGGGTTTTTCTTGGGCATGATGCACTAACCTCTCACATTAGAAAGGTGTTGTTGTGGTTACTGGATGTGCCGGGCGGTCCCAGGCAGTTTGACACCACAATTCAATCTAATATCGGGTTAGGCATATTCATCTTTTCACTGATTTACAGATTTACAGCTTATATGTAAATTATTCACAATTTCCATATATACCCAATTCTAGATTTTTCATGCTAATTATCAAATTCACCAAAACTAGTCATGTTCTGATTCTCAAGTTATGCCCGATTAAGCCAGTTGCAATTTATGGCCCCCAAATTCGATTTCAAGTTATTACTCAAAATAGGCTACCCCAAATCTTTCCCAGTTTGTAATGATAGTCGTGCCCTAAAATTACAATATTCATTATACTTGACGTCCCAAATCAATAGTTAGGCCAAATCTAGATTTAATGTTCCAATTTACATTTTACACCCAGTCTAGATTTAATGCTCAAGTTACCCCAAATTCGCAACAATAACAATTTTGCCCAAAACTGGAATTATATGCCAATTTCATGCTTTGTCGTTCATGCCAATTCTAGGTTCAATATGTCCAATTACATATTCATGTCAAATTACCCCAAATTGCATCTTAACAGTCATGCCATACTACATGTTCCAAGTTATGCCAAATAATGTCAATTTCATGTTATACCCAATTACCCCCGCATTCATAACGTATGTATTTCAAGATTCAACGCAAGATTCATTAAATAAGGGAAGAAGCAAGATGGAACAACGTAAGGATAAGCATAGTCATATGATGATAAGAACTATTGGTGCAATAAACTTGATGTACTAAAAAAGACAAGTTTTTCATAGAATACATCGCAGGCATATAGATATGATATGAATATCATCATGAATTTAAAAAGGATTACAATTCCGATATACAATAAGGATAGATATGATTGGACCAATTTCATAGTCAAAAATGATTCCCAAAGATGTATATATACTGAAGCACGGATTGAATGAAAGGATAGATTTCATCAGGCATATTCTCATATCCATTTTATTACATGTCACAATTAGATTTTGGTGTTCAAATCTAAAATGTAACTGACTTACAAACAAAAGGAAAATCTTGTTTTATGAAACTGAATAGCTCTCCTTTGATGTAGATTAATTGTTCTTCTAATTTAGATTTGATTTGATTTGATTCGTAGCTTTAATCTTGCTTTCTAGTTGAAGGAGAATGACAACTACTCTAGGTTGACCATGGACAGTATGACGGCTCTAGGAATGAATTTTTGTGTGATTTAGGGTTTAGATTTAGGTTGCTTAAATAGAAGTTTGATTTAATAAGAGCCGTTAGATCAACCTAGGATAAATCAAATCCATTCAAGCCGAAGAGAACCAACCAGAACTTGCCACACAAGCCCTAATGAGTCAGAAAATAGTCACACAAAGAAACACGTCAGGTTTCAGATTTGGCCCGAGGTAGAGGTCGACCCCAGGTCAACCCCTAGGTCGACCCCCTGGTCGACCTATGTACCCAGGTCGACCCCCTGGTCGACCTGGTCTCTGGGCGGGAAATTCCCCCCAGCCTGCTTCGGGGTTTTTGAATTTCAAAACTTTAAATTTGAATTTCAGGTTGGTTTTATTATTTAAATTCTTGAATCTTCTAAAGGTCATAACTCCTTCATACGGAGTCCGATTTACGCAAACTCGGACTCTATCTCAAGTAGAATTCCAAGACGAACGCAATGGCTTAACCCGTTTCCCTTAATTCTCAAATTTATAGTTAATTATTCTTTAGTTCGTAACTTTAATGATTACAGAAAATACGGGGTGTTACATTAAAGGTGCTCCTAGTAGTCCTTTGTGTGGTGGTAGATGTTTAAGGCTATGCCCGCAAAGGTTGGGTATGCGCGTAACTACTAGGTGGGTGGGCCTTGACTACAAGAATAACTTGGCAATCAGAATGCTATACACGGTGATGGAAAAGGTGATTCGGCGGCTACCTCAACGGACGCGGAGGGTCAGGACCAACAAGGATAGTAGGTCATCAAGTGCCTATCATCGACAGCCAGGAGAATGTGGAAAGACTAGAGCTAAACCCAAAAGTAGCATTAACCATTCACTATCGTGGGATGGTGGTTGAGGAGAGACACCACATGGATGTTTAGATTGTTTGCTTAGGGGCTTGTCGCTTAACTCTTGTAGTCTTTACTAGCTGAGGAGGGGCTGAGGTGGGGACATAGCCACCATAGAGAACATACCCAAGGGATATTTGTGTGAGGGGCTCTTAAAGGCGGGCCTTGCACAGATATGAGGAAAGGTCCCGACCGATTTCCATGTTTGTTTTGTGGCACTGCCACGGAACTAGGGCACACACACACACTATGGGTGTGCGGGTTAGGCATCGAATATGTTTGATGATACGTATGTGGGAAAGTCTAGATACATGCATGTCTGCTCTGGGTGGTGTATCGTAGGCTCTGGGGCATTACTCGATGGAAAAGCTCGAGGATAGCAGTCGGTACGCTTATGTAGTACAACAATAATGGTTTTATGCGGATGTAGAGTTGTTATATAGAGAGAGATATGTACGTTATCATGGCATAAGATGAGGGACTGCACATATTAATGTGGTGTTACGGAGGAGACCGTGCGAGTGGGGTACCACGGGTTGTACCTCAGTTTGGGGGTAGCTACATATACATTATATTAGGTTAATCTACTAGGGAGTAGATGGGTGCGACGTTGTGTGTAAGCCTTGAGTGCTAATAACACAGATAACCTAATAAATAAGAAATGTAATTGAACGGTTTATGTAGGATTATCCAGAAGTGTCATTTGAGTCCAGTCACCAGAACTTGTGTTCTGACCCCACTCCTCATAACATTCGCATGCTAGGTTCATGACATAGACTGTATAACTTTGGATACTGGTTTAGTAGTATTGTTATGAAGGTAAAGTTATGTTTTAATTACATTATATTTTATTCCTTCCGCAATGAGATGTTTTCTGAACTATGACATGTTTTATGTCTCTGTCTTTTCTGCAGGATACCAGAGCAAACCAACTCGGGTTTCGATGAATTGGGTTTTAGAAAAAAAAAAGGTACGTCGGAATTCGGGTTGTTACATATATGGTCACCCACGATTGATAGCTAGTCAATCGTATTTTGTAAGCATACAGAAGCGACAGAAGAAAGAACAAATGAAATATCTCTGGACGGTGATAATACATCTGGGAATTACCCACATTGCCATGTTGTTTGCCCGATTTCTGTCATTTCCTCGATTGATGAGGCTTGAGGTCACAATTACATTTTAGAGATCATCACATAAAATTTGAATGCCACATTGTCAGATCCATCAAATCAATAATTGACATCCACAAATATACTCTAGGTGTTAAGCTAAAAGAAGTTGTATTCTCCGCCACCAAACTTGGTATATTTGTAAAAATCAACATACATAATTTCCACGAAATACTCTTTCAGACGTTCGTCCATACAAGTCGTACAGGAACATAATCAATCGAAGGCAGTCTCCTACCCCATCCTATATAGGAATAATCCCAAGGATCAGTAGCGAGTAGTCTTTATGATCCGAAGATTTCAATCACGACAGAATCACTATCGAAACAACTCCAGTTGCAAAGCAGAGAAATTCAACAAGTAGTTTTTCTTCTCATGAAGATCCATGGTCTTTAATTTACCATCTTTATAAGCATACCTGCAAGTTATTTTCGAACACAAAGTCGATTCGAAGTGGTTGTGGGTCCAGCTCCCATCCCAATCTCTTTGAACTAACTCGTAAAAGTCAAAAGGGGTATTTATTTGATAGTCAGTTCTTTAACTATCAAATCAAACTGTATAGATAAGTATATTAACAACTCAGACTCTTTTAATTTAAGACCATTCATTTAAACCGTTATACCGATTTAAAATTGATTCTATAACTTATCTCAACAAATCTCTTTTGTTTTCCGTTACTCGAAAACGATAATCAAGACGTATTCTTTTAGAATAAACATATTTCAAAACCCATCTTTTTATCCTCGAGATATCGATATATTTTCCAAAAATATATTTTTATTTCCTTTACTTTGGAAATATAATCTTCTATTCTCAAAATTTCCTTTACTTTGGAAATATAATTTTATTTACTTAACCAACCGATACCGCTCTAATTACGAGTCTTATATGTGACCCAAAATGATGCCATTTGACACGTTGTTTATAATATAACTCTAAACAATTTATTACACTTCTAAACTTTTAGATAAAAGTTAACTATACCGCTTATGGAAATATTAATTTAATTTTCAATATTCATTCCCGTCTCAAAACTAATATAACTTCTTATTTCATTTTCCTTTTCAAAATTTCAACCATTTACTAATTTCATTAAATAAGTGTATTTATAAAACATACTATTTCCATTACTTAGAAAATAGTGCTATTTACTTAACCGAATGGTCTAAGTATGGTCACACTTTATATCTAATCAAAACAACTCATATAATACACTGTTTATTTTAAAACTCAATAGTTTTATTGTATTTCCTTAAACCTTGTAGATAAAGCAACAATATTATTTCTCTTATGGAAACAATAAAATAATTCCAACATCTTACCATTACAAACTAATATCATCCTAAGATAATTATGAAGTCGTTTAAGTTCGGGTATTTTATTTACCTCTCAGACCTTGATCAACAACGTTCTTATCTTAGGATAGATAAAAGTTTGTAATCTCAAAAACTGATATTTATAATAATATCACAAAAACTCAGTTTCTATTTCATTTAAATCATGGCCTTATAAACCATTCCTTACTTTTGAAATTCTCTTTCAATTATAACCATTTTTACTTTATTCGTTGATTAAGTAAATTGTTTGCTACACACTATGCAATTTCATTTATACTTGTATTATATTACAATAACCCCTTACCTAACCCTTTGCCAAAATCATCTAATATCTTATTATAAATCTTAATTTGGATTAAAATCCACTAACATCCTTTCTTTTACGCTATTGAATCTTTCTTTTAATCATAATGGTTCACTTAATTCAAGTTATACGTAAACATCGAATTTAAAATCATCGTCTTAACATTAACCCTCAATTATAAACTTGGTTTATAAAACATGGATTTGTTTCTAGAATCCTTCTATAAAACCCTTTACTAGATTCAATTACAAATTTATCGAAAACTTGATTACATTCTTAAATAATTTCAATCAAAAAGGTAATTACTTTACTTATTATCAAGTAAAATAATAACTAATTTCAACATTTATCGAAGCCAAAGTAATTTACTTCATTTTTAACTAATGTATAAGTTGTTCACTTCTTTATCCCTTAATGATAGAATAAATAATCCCTTTAAACATAGTTAATTATACAATTTATTATTTTTTAAGAGTACTCATTTTAATGATCGTTTATTAAAACTATTTATATTAGATTAATTTAAACAAAGTTAATCAAATAACCAACTTCAATTTAAACAGTTAACTTATTCAACTTGAAAACATTAGTTAACTTATTAACTGATCCCCATTAATTCTTTCTCTCAAGTAAATTAATAACTTAACTAATATTTCTTAATTGTTTCATAAAACTATTATCTCAAATTATAAATCATAAGGTAAATTTCTAATCCTACTAACTTATAAAACTCAAAAAAACATAAGAATTTGCTAAAATCATCTTATAATACTTATATTAATTATGATTATAAATATTTATCCCTTTATGAAACTTATATATAAAATATATTTCAAAAAACTTGCTTTAATTATAAAAATAAATTTTATAACTTAAATTACGTCAATTCTCCTGATGGCAAATCAACATCTCATAACAATGGATTTTTAGGCCATCTGCTGTGAATCACTTAATCAATACTGTTATTGGTTAAAAACACAATGTTAAAATTAATTCAACAATCATCACCAAAAACGGTTTTGATGTCACTGTGGTCAAACAGTTCATATACGAACAAATATAAAATCAATTAACAACAAAAATATTTGGGGAGTCCAGTTGGATCCCTCCAACCAGTTTTTTCGTTAATCACATTCACTGCCTCAAAGTTCTGTTGTACGTTTTCGAATTAATCTCTGGTCTGTCAATCAATTTTTCCAAAAGTTCAGTTAGGGAACTTTGATCACTTGAGTCATGCAGTATCCTCTCTCCTCAACTGTCCCATTGAACAATTCCCCATTTCTTATCTTGGTATTCCCCTTAGGCCAACAAAACTACTTAAAAATGATTGGTATCCTCTTATCCATAAGATTGAGTCGAGGTTTTCTGCATGGAAAGCCAACTCTCTATCCTATGTTGGACATGTAGTACTTGTAAAATCGGTGCTTTCTGCAATCCCCACTTATTGGATATCTTTCCATAAACTTCCAAAATGGGTAATTGACAAGATTGATTCAATCAGAAGCTCCTTTTTATGGAACGGAGTAATATCAAAAGACTTGTTAACTGGCGAACTGTATGCTTACATACCAATCAGGGAGGTTTAGGCATTGTCAATTTATCAAACTTTAACACTGCTCTCCTTTCAAAATGGATTTGGCGCCTATTCTCCCCTGGATCTTTTATCTGGAAATCATGGATACTTTCTCTTCACTATTCTACCAATCCCCATTTTGTCTTGCATTTCCCTCCTTCATCTAAACCTTCTCCTTTCTGGTCTGGTGTAATCTCTCCCTTACCTAGAATTAAAAACTTGTTTCATGTCAAGCTAGGTAATGGTTCTTCCTGTCTTTTCTAGTTCGACATTTGGGTTGATGAGCTTCCCTATCTTCTCTTTTCCTCGCTCTTTTCTCAACTGCCAATCATCTGTTTAGCACTGTTGATTTAATCTCAGCCTCTGGTCCTTTTTATCTCTCTCCCTCCTCAATTTTTGGCTCTTCCATTTTCTTTAACCTTCTCTCTATGGCAAGATTGCTTCGTCAGCTTCATTTATCTGACTGTCCCGATTACTACTTCTGGTCTTTATCTCCGTCCAAAGGATTTACTGTTGCATCACCATACCACTTCCTCAACTTTGCTGGAAAATTATTTAACTTCTCAAGAGTTTGGAAATGTAGATTACCCCCAAGAGTGATATTCTTTCAATGGTGTCTAATCCATGAATGAGTTAACACTAAAGCTAGACTGTATAGATATAACTTAATATCAAACCCTACCTGTGTTTTATGTTCAAACGAAGAAGAAACTTTATACCACCTGTTTTTTTGACTTTGATATATCATACCCAATCTTTGCTGCCACTAGGTGTACATCTATTGGGTCGTATCCCCCATATTTCATTAGTTTTTTACTACTGGCAGGTAAGCCCGATGGATCCCTCCTTGGATTCTTTTCTAGCCGTTTACTGTTGGTGTATATGGAAAGAATGAAATGCCTTTGCATTTGATAAACCTCGCAAGCACTTTGATGGATTATGCAGGCTCATTATTCAAATCTATTATAATTGGATAGGTACAGCAGCTCAGGCGCAGTTTAGGCTGGCGATTCGCCTTCCTGAAAGCCCAGCTGAGTCTGTTAGATCAAACCAGGGAAGCTCCAATCTAGACTTGCACTGATCGAACTCACAAATGCAGCTTGACAGTCTTGGTTGTGTTGTTCAGTCTGCTTATCTATGTATATTGTTGTATGCACATATATGGTATGTAGGTTTTTGATGGGCTATTTTGCTTTAAACATTGCTCTTTTGGGTTTGATATGCCACCAGTTGGGCTTGTCAACTGGCTTATTTATTATCTACATATAATATATTAATCGACTGGATAGCTACACGCTACCCATCCGTCTTCCTCAAAAAAACGATAAGATATAATTATATGAATTTAATCGCATCATAGAATTGTAGAAGGCATGAGACTTAACTCACAATTTTATTTTCGACCAACGATTTCAGGTCGATTTGTCTAATTTTAAATGGGTGTTTACAATTGGATAAAATTCCAGTGCGCTCCAATTCACTCCACATCAGTTCCTATGTGCAACTTACGTCGACTCGATTCCAACGGATCTTGTCACGTTCAAATCTGACATCGAACGAGCAATATATTATTATAATAAATTTTGAACGAATAAATATGTCATTAACTATTAATTAAGTATAGATTAACCTTAGTCTTTTCTTTCCACTTTAATTCTTCTTCTACGTTAATAAACACCGTGACCTGCTCCTATACCCATGCCATTGTCGCAACTCTCCACCACTCCATCTCCCTCGTCTCTTCATGAAATTCCATGCCATTACCTCCATTGATCTCCCCTACTCCATAGCTACCCGAACATCACCACTAAAAATTACTCCACATTCGCACCTAAAACACATTCACGAATCCCCCTATGAACAAGAACAGTAACTTGCGTAAGAAAAGTTCACCAAATCCCTCCAACTTTCGCCAATTGGACCTCTTGCCATAAGAAATCTTTGCAACCCTTTGTTTAGCTCTTGACGTCACTTAGCTCAACGCAAAACCCGTCATAGCCCCTACTGCTTACTAAACGGAGCAAAACCCAACATAATATCTACTTTCGTGAGGAGGGGGATTCCATAAGCTAAATGGATCGAACGATGTTCAATTTCGTTGTGGTTTCAACTTGTAAGGGAGTTTTAAACGATGGGTTTTGTTTCTTGGAGCAGTGAAATAGAAATGGACTCGTTCTCTTATACTGGATGAAAGAATGAAGTAGTGTTCTTATTTATACTATTGGGTTTGAGAAAGATGAAGGTCTTTTGTTTATGATTTCCTGTGAATTCTTGAAGAATTGATGTTCTTGTTTACTTGTTGTGTTTTGCTCCATATAAATATATGCTGTGTTTTCGAAGGAAGAGAACAATCAAATTTAAAGCATGTTAAAGCCATGTGAAATCTGAAACGAGATAAATTTGCACATGGTTTCTACTAGTCAAATTCTGCAAAGCGAGATTTAACATGTGCTGCAGAATTTCCACAGATATTTTTTTTAACAGTGACCAAAAATTCTTTTTTTGATAGTACCTAAGGATTATATATATTATAATATTCGTATTTGATGTATATGGTTCGTACGACCCCATATGAACTCTAGTCATGACGAAATTGGAAACCATATAATAATTTAATATTCCAGACACGATGGAACTGGTTTCGTCGAGTTCCAAGATAATTTGTAAAAATACTATTTTAATTTTCAATCGTTAAACAATACTCATTTATTTTACACACAATCACAAAATAACCCCAATTAACGTGAAATTGGAAATATTAAAATAATTAAATATTATAGATTTATAAAATTAGTTTCGTTGAAAATAGGCCATTCTTAAGTTCCATATTAAATCGGTAAAATATACATTGATTTCATAACAAACAAATTCACCGATAATAAATTATTATTATCATATGTATTCAAACATAATTTACATAGCCTAAACTATATTAACTCGATTTTAAATTCCAGGCTGTATGGATATTTAATTTATTAAAAACCCTTTTATTTTAGATAATAAATCATTATGGTTTATAAATGATTCCATAACGACTTTCTGAAAATTTTATTTTAAAATAAATAAAAATTTACAAGATGAAATCTTGGTTTTCTCTTTCATTCGAAAATTATAATCCAATAGATCCGGAAGATTCTTCTTTCAAACTATTTCGTATTATATTGGATTTTGTATATTCAGTTGAAGTTCAAAACGCAAAACTACGAACTGCCTTGACGTTATGAGCTCGTTTTATAATTAAATTTTATTTATAAGTTCAAATGTCATTTAATTAATGAATTAACTATACAAACCACTTTAATATTTTTCAAATTAACATTTAAATCTATTTTAAATGTTCAAACTTAACGGTTAAAAATACGGATCATTACATTCCTCCCTTCTTAAAAGAATTTCGTCCCCAAAATTACTAAGGTAGGAAAAATGCAACAAACCCATTTACTTTTCAAAAATCCAAAATTTTTTGTTCTACTTTCTGAACTTTTAGCTCTAAATGATTTAATTAGTTTTAATCAAAACACGAATTCATTTTCGTTAACAAATACTTTTAAAAAAATTATAACACTTTGTATTTTCAGAAAATATCTGCAGAGTCAACCCTGTATGGAGGCACTTTCGCAATATAAAAGAGAGATAAATATATATATATCGATCCGCACAGTCGGAAAACCTGATTTATATACCTAATTTTTATATGTAAAATTATCTCCTTCACCTTCTTTACGAAACAATATTGTTTCCGTTACCAGTTCAATGCTTTCAACGTTTGAACCAGCCAAACAACATAATACAAAACATTTGTATATACCATTTAAGAGAGATAAATATATATATATATATATATCGATCCACACAGTCAGAAAATCTAATTTATATAGATAAATATATATATCGATCCGCACAGCCGGAAAACCTAATTTATATACCTAATTTTTATATGTAAAATTATCATTCACCTACTTTACGAAACAATATTGTATCCATTACCAGTTCAATGCTTTCAACATTTGAACCAGCCAAACAACACAATACAAAACATTTGTATATACCATTTACAAATACGCTCTCATATATATACACTTGAACTCAATCTAGGGTGTTACTAACCCCATCTCTATCAAATTATGCTATAGAGCCAAGGATATTACTAAACCAATAGCACTGGCACCACTGTAATGACCCAAGGGTTTTCGGCCTGAAAATCGACATAAATACATTTACCGTATCTCATGCCAACCTTCCAAGCACCGAAAATACTGGAACTTTACTAGAAAGAAGTTAGAGGGTGAGATAAGAAAGAAGGAAATATTAGAATTGAAGAAGAAGAACCAAACACAACACAGAGTCTCACGTCACAGCGGAACAAACTATAATACAGAAATAAATCTTTACTGAGAGCTTTAAATAAAACTTACAATCATCAGAGTATATTAACACATCTAGACAGTTATAATAACATGTCCTCATATACAATCACACAACAGAATAAATACTAGATATCATACGTTTGAGCATCTCCAACTCATCGCCGGACTTCGCCGCATTCGATAACCTGGAACTGTACAACTCGGTCTGACCCGAGCACTACAAACACCGTGTCAGTCTAGTAAACCGAAATGAGAAAAACTCGCAAAGTTTTAAGGGGAATCATCCAACTTGATTTTAAAGTTCAAAATTCTTTCAAAAGAAAAGAATAATCGTAAGACCAAATCCACGCATAAATACGGACGGTTTTTGTAACAACCCGGATTTTCAGAACCAATTTAAATTTTTTATTTTAGCTATTTTAATGGATTTTGGATATTTAAAATAAATTTATACATTCTAACTTCGATTAAAATCGGGCAGCTAGTAGTTTTGGTTTTGCAGATTTATTTTTACAATATCCTGGTTTACAGCTAGAGCTATATTCGGAAAGCTCTATATCCGTGTATTTCTTTCAGTTGCGTTATGTATTATTTTTCCGCTGATTTGTCACTTGAATCTCTGATATTTATCAAATGTATATTATTTATTCATACTCTGTTATATTATTGTACTCTGATGTAATTGCTGTAATAAGCAATGAAATGTTATATTGTTCGCATTCTGATTTGTCCTGTTCTCAACTCAATTCGGGCTTTCCTGTAAAGGCGAGTTTGGGTCGTTTCAGAATATATTATATATATTTTGTGGCCTGAATAAAACGCGTCGTGCCGCGACCGTTTGCGAATTTCGACCATTAACTTCAAATTTACATAACGGGAGATCCGACCGTCGGATTCTCCTAAAAGCAGAACCATTGGGTTTGTATTGAAAAGAGCTTTTCAATGAATATAAGGGATTTAAATTTGAATGGTTAGATTTTGGGATATGTCCAAATCAATTTCAGAAAAAGTCGCTATGGATACAATTCAGTTGCCAATATTGGAAACCGACTGTAAAGGCCTTAATAAAATATTTAAAAATATGGGGAAATTGTGTAAAACCATAATAAATGATTTGGAAAGATTTTGGATGAAAAATTCCATAATGGAAAAGATAAAAATGTTTTTTTTATCGAAAAGAACTAGTTATTAACTAGAATAAAAATCCAACATTTTTAAATAAATAAAATGGATTTGTGAATGGTTTTAATCTAACAAGAATTTTCCAATGTGTAAATTGAAATGGATTTGAATAGAAATCATCTTAGGGATATTTCGCTATTGGATTCTGTGACTATACGATATTGTGGAGGAATTTGAAAGATAGATATATCGTTATTCCCCATATGATATGTGTTGGTTCCAGAATTTGATATTGAATATAAGCCGATATAATTTTTGTTTAGAGCCTTGCATTTAATATTAAATTGGAATTTGGGTTTGTCGTGAATGGTGTCTTAAATAACACTGTTCTTAAACCCAGTGTGAAAAGGAAAAATCTTTTAATAAAGATTAATGGAATTTTCCAAAGTAAAGTTTTCCAATTTAATATATTAAATAGGATTTGAATGGAATTCGATTTAGTGATGATCGAGATGAGCTTCTGTAAAGGAAGACTGTTACTACAAGTGGAATAACGGCAAAGCCTTTTAAATTGGTTCTGAAAATCCGGGTTGTTACCGTTTTTACCTTACGATAACCCAAAACATTTTTGAAAATAATATTATTCTGACATTATGATAGTGTCTAAATACAAATAAATAGCAATCTAGCAGAACGCTTGCATCTCACGCTCTACATATATAGTATACAATCAAAACCGGGAGCGCTTATTAGAGATTGGATTCCGACTATGACAAGATATGGAACAACCTGCTGATAGTGTATCTCTAGAGGGGAATACATCAGGTTCAACAAGAACATCCTGCAACCCGGTCCATACATGACCAACCACTCATTTCGTTTGAATGATTGAATGTATATCACCAACGGTCGGTCTCAAACCACTGTTTCCCGAAAGGGATAGCATCGAAATAGATTAAAGAATGAAACGGATTTTCTCTAGATAGGTGATTATACATCCTAATGGGATCAACCCACATAGCCATGCTTGTTGCCCGATTTTTGTCATTTCTCGGTTGATGAGGCTTGAGGTTAGAATTTACCTTCAGAACATCTGGCCACCATTTTCTTTGAATGCCACATCGTCAGATCTGCCAAATCACTAATTGACGTTCAAAAAATACTCTGGTCGTTAAGCTAAGAGAAGTGCCCTTCTCCTCCATTAACATGAATACGTTTGTAAAAATCAATGTACGTGACATTTAAAAAATACTTTGTCAGACGTTCGTCCATACAAGTCATCCAGTTCCAGGATGAACTGAAGGCACCCTCCTACCACGTCCAATATAGGAATCAACCTATGGATTAGTAGCAAGTAGTCCTTGCAATCCGTAGATTCCAACCACGACAAAATCACGGTGTATCTCGGGCCGCTAAATCAGAGATTATAAGTAATCCTTTCATTTTACGAAGATCCACAATCTTCAGTGCTCCATCTTCAAATTTGCATCTTCACGTGTTTATTGTTCGAAATGTTTTCAAATAAAAATTCG
>JASFAX010004059.1:0-40517 GCA_030737875.1 Allium sativum | reverse complement strand
GCATGAGGTCACGTTTACCTTTTAGAGAACATCTCAATATCTATGAATGCCACATCGCCAGATTTGTCAAATCACTAATTAATGTCCACAAATATACTCTGGTGTTAAGCAAGAGAATTTTCTCCGTCACCAAACTTGGTATATTTGTAGAAATCAATGTACGTGACCATCAAGAAATACTCTGTCAGACATTCGTCCATATAAGTCATCCAGGAACAGGATGAACCAAAGGCACCCTCCTACCGCATCCAAGAAATCACCCTAAGGATCAGTAGCGAGAAGTCCCTGCTAATCCAAAGATTTCAATCACAACAGAATCAGAAGTCATCGTAACTCTGGTAGCTAGCCAGAGAAATTTAACGAGTAGTTCTTCCGCTCATGAAGATCCATGGTCTTCAATGCTCCATCTTGATGATCTTCTGATACTTTAGACAGTTACGTATTCGCTGGTCGAATGGTTTTCGAATATAAATTCGACTCTGGTATTTCCGTACCAACAATCGAAAAAGGCCAGATTTTAATAGCTGGTTATTTAACTATCAAAATAAGCATCCATACATCCAAAAAAAGAAAATAATTCATTGATTCAATACTTAGCATCATTTGGCCCCTTTAATTAACCATCAGTTAATTAAACTCCTAAAATCTTTTCTTTTCCAACATTTGAAAACATTTCCATTTCAATTATACTATCCAATTTAAACACAGTCTTTAAAACCATCAACACTTATTAACTCACTTCATTTAACCAATCTGCGCTATCAAACACGACCATCCCTTAGTAAACAACAAAGTCAATCAAGTTGAGGTATAATTACCTCTTAAACCTTAACTGAACAATATTATTAACTTCGAAATAGACAAGATTCACAACTTCAAATGCCAAATACATTTACTTAGAAACCCTCGAATTTAGTTTAAGAATCGACTTATTTTATGCAAATAACACTGATTATAATAACATTATAATCCGCGCTTTCAAAATATTTATCTTAAAAATATACTTTTATTTGTTAACCTGAATAAATAAATAAATACTTAAATAAATTATTAAATCTGTTTACTTCACCATTTACTATTATTAAAATAGTGAATCTTTCTTCAAAGTCATCAAAAATAAAATCAACTTTAAAATAGTCAATTCAAAGCATTATTAATTTATCAATTCATTCCAATCAACTAATATAATAATTTGAACAAATTTCATTCAGGTCATTTGTTACGTTCATAGACCACGTTATAACTCGTTTCACTAATTTGAAACATTTACAAATCTTATTTATAAGAAATTGGTTTTTCAAAACCTGTTTTATAAACACATCTCCATTTATAACTATATTTATCAATGGTACTAAAGAGGCAAATGTCTACTAAGGTACTGAACCGGGAAATATCAGTCCATTTCACATTCAATAACAATATATAATCATATTGGTAAACATTATTAATAATTGTGAGGAATCCACTGGATTCCTCCAGCCTGTCCTTCCCATCATCAAAATGGGTTACCTCAATTTCAATATGACAATATTTTTATTCATCACAATAAACAGAAAAAACTAGTTAATAAATAAAGGTCAACAATCAATTAACAACATCAATTCAAGCATCCAATTATTTATTAAATACATGTATATTGTTATAAATGTAACCAACAAAGTAGGTTACCTCATTTGGAGTATAATAATTAAAATAACAATCTAATTCGATTAAATTAAACGAACATTTAATTTAATCAATGAATATTAAAAATATTCAACATCCATGCAAACACACATCAAACCATCAATCATACCGGCTTATAGAAAATATAAGCGGGATAAACTGAGTGAGTTAAACTTACTTCGGTTTCATTCGATGAGATAATGATGGTTTTTAGTTAAATTAAACACATGTTTAATTTAACTGAAAATCCCTTAATTAACTGAAAATCCCAGCTACGTCCGTTCCAGAGCGAAGTGCTTATAAAGACGATACCAACGCCTTCCATTTTGTTCGATTCTGTTAATAAATAAATAAGTTATATAAATTAGACGATCGTGGTTTTAACTCAAAATTTAATTAAATCATAATTTAATATCGCATAACACTAATTAATATATATATATAATGACTATGACACATTTAATATTAGTCTGGTCATTGATTACTTCATTAGGTCTACAAAATTCGGCCTATATTTTATTTCTTTTTAGCAGCTCTATATACATCAAGCATGTTTACCCCGGTGGCCATGCTAATTAGATAATTAGGCATGCGATATTATAGATTTAAGTACATTTAATTATAGATTATGCATGTTAAATAAATCCTCACTGGTTACCCTACTTTCATACCATCACATGTTATTCCAAACATTTCACCAAGTTCCAATTTCTCTCGAGTGTGCCCACCTCTACACACACACACGTCTCCCATACTCCTCAATGTTTCCCCTTTTTCTCTATATATATTTTCTTTTATCGTCCCAAGCCCACTTCACTAAATCTAATGACCCACTACTCTTTTACATATTACGACCTTCCCCACCTGATTTTTTTCCATACAGTTGCACCATTTCCTCCCTCCGCACTTCAACGCCCCAACGCCGAAGCTCCACCTGACACCACACCCACCATCAGTCCCTGGCCAGGACCCCAAATTGCAACTTCATTCCGTCCCTTTTTTTCTTTTTTTATTCTTTCGTTAATATGCCAGAATTTAACTTTCTCCCCACCTCTTGCAAGCAAACGTGACTTCAACACAATTGAACAAACCAACTTCTTCATGTTAAAAATGACTGCCCTTCCATTCCCCGTGAGCCACATCATCTGAAACTGCCACTACCTAACCGCGAGCGACTTCCTCCAGCAAAATACAAACGCCTCCCCACTTCACTATTGTTTCTGTATATATGAACCCATCCTCCTCTACAAAAACGCTGCTACACATGTTGCATTTCCCCATCAGAACGCAACTAGTCGCTGTTGTTCTACATCGACTTCCTCTCACTAGTCCAACCACTAAAATCCAATGCCCCACTCTTGGACCTCGAACATCGCCTTATTCCTGTTTAAACACCTTGCAGAAACACTAGCCACCGTTAACGTCGATTGCCCCTCCTCCGACCACCCACTTCGCCTGCACTCAAAGCTCGCTACTACAGTCGACTTTGATGTTAACGTCACTTCTTAATACAAAGTGATAGTGGAGTTAATAACTTATTAATGGAGAATTTGTAGTTATGTTAGCTCGTTGGAAGGAGTATTATGAAGAGAGGTTTAGTTTAATACTCGCAACTGAAATGAGAAAAAAAGAAATGGATGGAATGAAGGCGCGGGTATGCATATATATATATATATACATAGGTGAAGATATCAGAAGATAAGAACAACGGCTTGTTTTAAATGGTAAAGGGTAGGCACAAATTTAGGTCGGCTTACAAAAACAAGGGTAGCTGCTGAAGCTTCTTTGTCGGGTGGTGATAAATTGATGTTGGCAGGTGAAAAGAAGGGATGTAGGTTCTCCTATTATATAGTGCAAGGAAGGTTTGCTGCAAATAAGAAAATAGAGTGTGTTTTGGTCAGCTTGAAACAATTAAAAGAAAAATATACATAGTAGCTGCACATTCGATCTGGTACAAAATAGAATGCCAACTTTCCAGTCTGACGTTTGCATACTGTACTTCATTAGAGAAACAGGCTGATATAAGGTAGGTTTTATTTACTTAAGGTTAGAAATACCGTAGGTTTTCTATTATAGGGTACCGCTATTTAATGTTGAACGCTTTAAATTTGTATCGATATTCACGAACTCCAAACGTAATGAAAATGGACGTACCGCTACGTCTTGACGTTACGACTCCAACAAAACTCGTTTCGTTAAAATCCGACCCCATTTGCAAAAACGGCCTTAATTAAATCCCAGTTTATTTATCGGTTCACTTCTAATTTCATCCACTGACAAAATAATTCTGTATGGATTCAATCTGGAAATCTAGCAATAATTAACTATACGTATTTCAATAAAACTCATTTCATTGAAAGTTGAGGTCATTTGAAAAATGGCTATTTCTATGGCCTATATAGTACCAAAAGAATATATTAAATTCAAAACAATTCTATTTAAATAATAATAAATTGTTATTATCGTATCTCTCCAAATGAAATCATATATAGCTTCAGAATAAACCAATATGTATTTTAAAACTCAACATTTAAAATTCTAGTTAAACGATTTTTAAATTTATATAAAACCCTTAATATTTTATTAAATAAACGTTATCGTTTACTAACGAATTCCATAATGACTATTTGAAATTTTGAATTGGATATAACTTACAATCTATAATATGAAATCTTCGTTTTTCTCTTTCATTAGAAAATTATAATCAAATAGATTTATATGTTTCTTGTTTCAAAAGAATTCCGACTTATATCGGATCCTTTATATTCAAGTAAAGTTCAAAACTCAATATTACGAACGACTACGTCGTTTCGAGCTCGTTTTATAATTTAAATAAATGCTTAACAATCAAACTTCGTTATATAAATGAATTCTATATTTATAAGTCCATATAAATCCCAAATCAATATTTAAAACAAATTTAAATATTCATAATTAATGTTCAAAAATATGGGATGTTACATTCTTCCCCTTTAAAAGAATTTCGTTACCGAAATTACAAGGTAAGGAGAATGCTCTTAACCCGATTATTTTAAAATGATTATTTTTGAATTATCATCAAAATAAATTCAAACTCTTAAAATTTTCGAAAATTTTGTCAACATCTCCTCTGATGGTACGACTACAATTGCCACTCCGGCCCTCAACTTCTCCCAAAGAAAATCAAAAATCCAAACGGCTACTCAACTCAGGGGTATAAAATCAATCACTCCAATCAATATATTAAGGTTTACCTAGTAGTCGGGCGACTCAGTTCCAATTTCGAAGCAAATCGACTAACAACTCTTCATCCTCTAATCTGTACTCCCATATCTATAAACAGAACAACTCCCATAGCCTGTTGGAATCTACACTTAGCTCAGTTTACAATGCAAGTAACAAATATAGGGTTAAATCATTTAGTTTCATTTCATAACCTATTTTATTTCCAATTTATTATACTGGGATTTAGTTTCAATTATTCAACTTCTTTATTAACTCGTTTTATGAATTTTATCCAACCAATCCAATATCCAAATAACAAACAACCAAATCATTTGAATTATATCCAACATTGATACCTACTCGTCTGCATACATTAATATGAATCGATTAATATCCAATTGATTTCCATTATTATTCATTCGATTTCTAAATCCTAAATTTATTTTATTCAATTCCATTTCTTAAATTAATTCTATTTAACCAAATTAAGTTTCATTTTCATATCAAATTCAATTTGAATTTCAATCAAATCAAGCAAAATTACCAAACAACCAATATTACTATACCATAGAGAATTATTTCTTTTTCTATAAAAAAAAATTAGGCAAAATTATTTCATTTACCCTCTTTATAAAACAAAATCGTATCAATTGCCAATCCAATATGGTTTCCCAACACTTGAACAGATCAATCAACACAATACAAAACACTTTTATATAAAATCTACAAATACGTTCTCTTATATATACTTTCAAACTCAATCTAAGGTATTACTAACCCCATCTCTACTAAGTTATGCCACAGAGCCAAGGTTACTACTTAACCGATAGCTCTGATACCAAATGTAAAGGTCCACAAATCCGTACAATTTGAGTCGCTAATATTACACACATTCAATCCAAAATGCATGAAAATACGAATCTTTAATAGAAAGAAAATTAGAGGATGAGATAAGAGAGAAAGAAATATTAGAATAGAATAATAAGAAGAAGGACCAATACCACACAGAATCTCACATCGCAGAGAAATATAATATAGAAATAAATCTTTATTGATTGCCCGAAAAATACTTACAACCATCAAAGCACAACAGCATATCTGGATAGTTATAACAACCTGTCTATGTATACATCACGCGGCGGAATATATATATATATATATATATATATATATATATATATATATATATATATATATCGTATGCTTGAACACCTCCTACTCGTCCCTGGACTTAACAACATCGATAACCTAAACCTGTAAAACTCGGTCTAACCCGAGCATTTCAAACGCCATGGACCAGTCTGGTGAACCAGCGTGAGAAAACTCACTAAGTTTAAGTATCATCATAATTTCTTAACTTTAGAAAATCATTTTGAAAGAAAAGGATAAAGTAAGACCAACCCACACATAAACACAGATGGTTTTTACCTTACTATAACTCAAAACATTTTTGACATCAAAATCCAGTGATATTATAATAGCGTCTATCAAATAAATAATCAAATAGTAGAATGCTTGCATCACCCGCTCCACATACATAGTATAAATCAAAAACCATGGGGATCTTATTGGCGACTGGATTCCAAATATGGCAAGGTATGGGACCACCTTCTGATCAGTGTACTCTAGAGGGGATACACTGGTGTTCAACAAGAACATCTTGTAACCCCGCCACATATGACCGACCACTCATTCAGCTTGAGCGTATCGAATATATTACAACCCGACAATTGGGCTCAAACCACCATTTCGGAAGCTGCAGCAGCGAATAGATGAAGAAGATAAAAAGGAATTTCTCTAGATGGTGATAATACACCCTGCTTGGGAATGACCCACCTAGCCATGATCCCTGCCCGATTTTTGTTATTTCCCGGCTGATGAGGCATGAGGTCACGTTTACCTTTCAGAGAACATCTCAATATCTTTGAATGCCACATCGTCAGATCTGTCAAATCACAAATTGATGTCCACAAATATACTCTAGGTGTTAAGCAAGAGAATTTTCTCCGCTACCAAACTTGGTTTATTTGTAAAAATCAACATACGTGACCATCAGGAAATACTCTGTCATACATTCGTCCATATAAGTCATCCAGGAATAGGATGAACCGATGGCACCCGCCTACCACATCCTAGGAATAACCCTAAGGTCAGTAGCGAGAAGTCCTTGCTAATCCGAAGATTTCAGTCACGACAGAATCACAAGTCATCATAACTTTGGTAGCTAACCAGAGAAATATAATGAGTACTTCTTCCGTTCATGAAGATCCACAGTCTTCAATGCTCCATTTTGGCCATCTTCTGATATCTTCAATAGTTACGTATATGCTGGTCGGAATGGTTTTCGAATATAAATTTGATCTCGGTGTTTCCGTACCAACAATCGATAAAAGGCCAAATTTTGATAGTCGGTTATTTAACTATCAAAATTAACATCCATACATCCTAAAAAAGAAAATAAATTCACTGATTCAATACTCAGCATCATTTGGCCTCTTTAATTAACCATCGGTTAATTAAACTCCTAAAATCTTCACTTTTCCAAAATTTGGAAACATTTCCATTTCAATTATACTATCCAATTTAAACACAGTCTTTGAAACCATCAACGCTTACTAACTCACTTCATTTAACCAATCCTTGCTATCGAACCCAACCATTCCTTAGTCAACAATGAAGTCAATCAAGTTAGGGTATAATTACCTCTCAAACCTTAACTGAACAACATTATTAACTTCGAAATAGACATGGTTCACAACTACGAATTCCAAAAACATTTACTCCGATACCCTTAGATTCAGTTTAAGAATCTACTTCTTTTACGGAAATAATACTGATTAAAATAACATTATAATCCGCATTTTCAAAATATTTTTCTTAAAAATATACTTTTATTTGTTAACATGAATAAATAAATACTTAAATAACATATTAAATCTATTTACTTCACCATTTACTATTATTAAAATAGTGATTCTTTAAAATCATCAAAAATAAAATCGATTTTAAAATAGTCAAATCAAAGCATTGTTAATTTATTAATCATTCCAATCAACTAATATAATAATTTGAACAAATTTCATTCAGGTCACTTGTTACGTTCATAAACCATGTTATAATTCGTTTCATTAATTTGAAACATCTACAAATCTTATTTATAAGAAATTATTTTTTCAAAACCTATTTTATAAACACATCCCCATTTATAACTATTTTTATCAATGGTACTAAAGAGGCAAATGTCTACTAAAGTATCGAACCGTGAAATATCAGTCTATTTCATGTTCAATAACAATATATAATCATATTGGTAAACATTATTAATAATAGTGAGGAATCTGGTTGGATTCCTCAAACCTGTCCTTCTCTGCATCAAAATGGGTTACCTCAATCTCAATATGGTAACATTTATATTTTTTTATTCATCACAATAAACAAAAATAATTAGTTAACAAATAACGGTCAATAATCAATTAACGACATCCATTCATGCATTCAATTATTTATCAAATGCGTTTATATTATTATAAACGTAACCAACATGGTAGGTTACCTCGTTTGGAATATAATCGTTAAAATAACGATCTAATTCGATTAAATTAAACAAACGTTTAATTTAATCAATGAATATTAAATAATATTCAACATCTATGAAAACAGTCATCAAACCATTATTCATTAGCAAACATTGCACACAAAATAAAAATCTGGCTTATAAAAAATATAAGTAGGATAAACTGAGTGAGTTAAACTCACTTTGGTTTCATTCGATGAGATAACGATGGTTTTTAGTTAAATTAAACGTGTGTTTAATTTAACTGAAAATCCCAGCTGTGTCCATTCTAGAAAGAAGTGCTTATAAAGCCGATTCCAACGCCTTCCATTTTGTTCGATTATGTTAATAAATAGATGAGTTATATAAATTAGACGATCGTGGTTTTAACTTTAATTTAGTTAAATCGTTATTTAATATCCCATAACACTTATTAGTATATATATAATGATTATTACACATTTAATATTAGTCTGACCGTTGATTACTTTATTAGGTCTACAAAATTCATCCTATATTTTATTTCTTTTCAACTTCTCTAAATACATCAAACATGTGACATCCCACATCTGTTAATGTCACTCTTTAACAGAATGCTTTAAGTTTCATGAAGCGTTAGAGGTAAACAGACGCAGAATTACACACGACATATATAAAATAGCAGCGGAAATATAATACTTTATTTTCCTAAAAGAAAATACCGTGGTCCAAAAATCCCGTTACAACATAAGTCTGAAATACTAGAAACCAGTTACATCAAATTAAAGTATCTACCTTGTACAAAAACCATCAGAGTACATAAACATAAATCCATAGTCCATAAAAACAACCATAATATGGTAGACAGGTAGTCAAAGTGATACATCTACGCAAAGAAAAGCAAATACAACTCCAAGTAGAAACAGAAGAGAGAGTCTCTCCTAATCAAGCCTGAGTATTCCCACCCTGTGAACCTAAGGGGGAAGGAAGAGAGAGAAAAGGAAACAAAACGGGTCAGACAAAAAGTCTGGTGAGTCCAGTGACTTTTAGCATATAAAGAGATAAAAGTAACGAGACAGTAAATAAACTGGATGAGAGATAACAGTAATACATAACAGGTATAAACATGATGAACATGAAGAAATAGGCTTCTCAAATACCTTCTCTGCACCAATACTAGTATATCGCATTAAGTGTTTTTCAGCTACTTAACATAAACAAAACGATCCCAACATAGCATAAATGGTGGACTTATGTGTACTTCTAGAAATAGGTTTTACCCCAAATAGAATAACAGGTACCTAAACAGAATATAACGGGTATTACCCCAAATAGAAATAACAGGTACCTAAAAAGAACTAGATGTACCATAATTATTACCCCCGCGACTGGCTCCCTACCACATAAATACCCTGTGCCGGCCCCACGGTAGGGTGTATTACTTCCTTAAGTGGCAACCACCAGAAGGACACAGACTTTTTTACAGGTGTTATGGCGTCTTATTTTCCCAGACAGACTGGACCCATGCACGCACATAACCCCGTTGGAACGCGCTATCAGAACACCCCATCCTAAATGAACCTCTTATAATTAGTCTCAGTAAGCGTTCCCCTTACCCCTACCTAGTGCGGGGTCCACATTGATTACCATACGGGTTATTGACTAATATGGGTCCCACTCAACAAATGACACAAACACCCTTAGACTTGCGTCTCTAATCAACTGGGCTTTACACAGGTTAAGTTTTACATGGCTTAATAGTATCCCTACAACCCCACCAGATTAACAAGTTTACTTAAACCTCCTAACAGATCAAACAGAATACATAGGTTACATATAGTTTCATTTACATGTTCCCTTAATCTTTCTATTAAGCCTCCATGTTTTCATATTCATACACCCCATATTTCGCTTATATTGCATAGTATAAGTTATGCCCCAAACTTTTGTCATATTCATAGTACATGTTATTCCCCCAAATTTCCATTCCCAATTAACCTCAATTTCATTCGTACGTGTTTTTCAGCGTTATCGGCGTAGGCTCGATGGTAGCCTGACTATAAAAATAAAAATGGAATGAGGGAGGAAGAAGAACAGAAATAGGCATAAATAACAGAAATAGGCATAGAAGTAGGCATATAGAAATAACTGAACAAAATAGGTGTATAGCAAATTTCATGTCATTATAACAGATCTTTTTAAACATTAATCAACATCTTAACATGCATAAGCTTTAGATCCGGTTTATTAACACATCAAGATTACTTGTTGAATATTTATATCTAAAAGCAACTTGAACTCACAGAGAATGGATCTAAAGAACTAAGAAAAGAATGTTGATGTTGTAGCAGAGATTCTTGTATACATATAAGTCGTTATTGCAGAAGAATAGGCTAATTCAATCTGAGTTGGGTCAGCATCTCGTTGTCTCCATTGTTTTGGGTGAATAAAACAATAGAAAAAAGGTCCTACATATAGCCTCAAACCAATGAATCAAGTCAAGAAACAAGTCCAGGTTCAGGAAGTGAACCTGGACAGATCCCCTTGTGTGGGTCGACACCCCCTTGTGTGGGTCGATCCTAGGGTCGACACCCATGGGGCATGGGCCGACCCCCAACGGGTCGATTTCCAGCGTGTCTTCCGGCTCTTCGATTTTGATTTATTTTGAACTCTAGGCTGGTTTTGTTTATATATATTTACTTATATGTATACAAACTTCAAACCTTAATATCTTCTTCATACGATGTCTGTTTTATGCAAACTCGGAGTCTATCTTAGGTAGAATTCCGAGACGAACGCAATGGTATAGTCCGTTTCCCTTAATCCCCAATATTTAATAAAGTATTCTTTGGTTTACTGTTATAATGTCCTTTAAAATTACGGGATGTTACATTCTCCCCTACTTAAAGGATTTCATCCCCGAAATCTCTAAGTTAAGAAGAAAGTACATCCTAACATCCACATCCATCTACTTATTCATCAATCACAGCCATCCATTCTAACGAACTGGGATTTTCGACCCTGAAAATTGACATAAAACACGATGTCGACTATCAAGCATTGGAAATACCGGATCATTAATAGAAAGAAGTTAGAGGGTGAGAAATAGAAAGAAAGTTAGAATAGAAGAAGAAGAAGAAGATCACAACAGAATCAGAGTAAACACGAATCTCACAGCCGAACGAACAAATATATTATATAACAACTTTTGAAATACAAAACTATAACTGTATATACATACCAGTATAACACATAACATCATAGGGGAAATAAACTCTATATATATATATCTAACTCTAGATCCTCCTACTCCGAGCTCCTCCAAGTATCTGTAAATCCCGACTACTTGACTGCCCGTACAAATTTGGGCACCCAAGAGTTAAGGGAAAACAAAACAAAATAAACTCTGGTTTAGTCATGTGACTGGTGTGAGTAAACTCTAAACACTTGGTTTAACTTTTCCAAACCCTTTTCAAAAGCAATGATAATCGTAAGATCGATCCACACATAAATACGGATGGTTTTTACCTTACGATAACCCAAAATATTTCTTAAGTTCAATATTTTCTAGTATTGTAATGATGTCTAAATCAAGTAGATAGCAATCTAGTAGAACGCTTTCATCTCACGCTCTACATATATAATATACAATCAAAAACTCCAGGCTCTTATTGGGTAATGGATTCCAACTATGACAAGTTATGGAACCACCTTCCGATCAGTGTACTCTAGAAGCGATACCCTGGAATTCAACAAGAACATCTTGTAACTCGGCCACATATGACCGGCCATTCATTTCGCTTGAATGTTCTGAATAAATTGTCACCTTACGATTGGTATACCAACATAACCGTTCCCGGGAGATATAGAATTGAAAGAAGTAACAAATATGAACATTCTCTAGATGATGACAATATACCCTAATTGGGTGTGACCCACTTAGCAATGCTGCCTTCCTAATTTCTGTCATTTCTCAGTTGTTAAGGCTTGAGGTCATAACGTATCTTTTAACGGATCGTTCCTTTATTTACTTTGAATGCCACATTGTCATACCCATCAAATCACAAATTGATTTCCCCAAAAATACCACGGGTATAAGCTAAAAGAAATGAATTCCTTTGCCACCAATGTAAATATGTTTGAAACGATCAACTTACGCGATCTACCAGATATACTCTGTCAGACATTCGTCCATTCAAGTTGTCCTACGATTGAACAAACCGAAGGAATTATTCTGTAAATCCATCTTAGGCAATTCCTACATAGGATCGCCAGAATAACCCTTGTATAAACTCCGTATTCAATTGTCTTTGATCTATTTGATTCGAAACGATAATGCCCATACGGAGTGGTTTTCAGATCATAAATCTGATCCCGGTCTCTCCCTATTGACAACGGAAATGGTCAAAAACTTTGATAGTCGGTGATTTAACTATCAAAGAAAAACATGTGTACAAACAACGGTCGTATTTCCAAATGGAAATCTTAATGATCAATCATCAATCAACACTGACCCCTTTTAATATCTTTGCTCAAATATATTTCTCTAATTCATTTTGCCTCTTACGATTCTTTAGAAAGCGTTTTCCAGTAATTTAAACTATTTATTTTCTATACTTAGAAAATATGTCTTTTTTAACATCGGGAATTAACTCCATATATCTACAACTCTTATTTACTATATTTAGAAAATATACTTTACTAACATCGGAAAACATTTCCATTAGTTTATTCATGCATCTCTATTCTTCCCCATTCATTGGTTCGTAACTGTAAACTAGTAAGAGAATAACTCTCTAAGCATCAACCCCGAAGGCCGAAACCAACATCAGATCGATACCCAGAAAATTACTCAACTCAACCAGCATACAACAAGTTCCAATTTCGTCAAACCCTATCATATTCCCTTTAACAGTTTTAAAGCAATTATATTATTATAATCTCACAAATCAATTCAATACTATTTAAATATCATTTCGCAAAATTAATTAAAATAACTCAACTTGACTTCTATAAATAATATTACAGATTCCATTTCACAACCCTTCGTATTTTCTATACGAAATCATTAACCTTACATTTACGAATTCCTTTATCTTTCATTTACAAATCCATTTCCTCTCGCTTTATAAATCCATTTCTATCTACCTCCATTCGCTTTATAAATCATAAACTATTCGCTTTATAAACCATTAACCATTAGCTGTATAGATCATTAACTATTCGCTGTATAGATCATTAACTATTCGCTGTATAACTCATTTTATAAGTTATAACTAGGATGAGACACGTGCTTCGCACACGGCCGATTGGTAGTGGCCACCGACTTTAAGTTATAATTTAAATCTCGATTTCCTATTTGATAAAAATCCAAATATTAATTAAATCCTAAATTTCATTATATATAATTTATAAGAATAAATTATTTTTAATATATATATTCGACATAGTCGAATGCTAATTATAAACCCTTACGGATTTATTTCAATCCTATTTTCATTTCGAACATCGAAATCATTTCATCGTTTCCTTTCAAAAGATTTTCCCATTTCCATTTTTAAATTCATTTCTGAATTTAAAAATCCAAAATTTTATTTAATAATAATAATTTCATCTCTTTTATAAATATCGTTTATAAATCAACTTACTTGTTTTATATAATTTAAACAAGTTATTTTATTCTAGTTTATTCGAAATTCACTTTCTATTTAAAAACAGATTTTCCCTTTTTAAAACCCATATTCCTTTCCAATATATTCGAATATTGTAACAACCCGGAAAATCAGAACTAATTTAAAAATTTTATTTCGGCAATTTTGACGAATTTTAAATATTTAAAATGATTTTTTTAAAATAATAACGACAAGAAATTTATTTTGAATAGAATTAGAACGTATATATTTATTTGAATCGTCGTTAGAATATAAAAATTTATTTTAATTATTAAAGGAATTAGAAATGGCGCGGTAGTTTGAAAATTCGATTTCAAATTTCAAATGAATGTACAGGATTCAAAATAAACCAGATTTTAGCGAAATCAAAAATATTAAAATCTATTTGAGAATATCTTTCCAACGAATTTGAAAAATCCAAATTTCATCGCGGGAATTAAAAGTTATGCCCAATGGAAAATTCAGAATAGTCGCTATGGAAATATAGCCCTTAAAAATAGCCATTTTGCAAATGACCTCCGTTTTCGACGAAACCACTTTTGTTGGATCCGAAATGTCGAATTATTGCTGGATTCCAATTTTCATAATTTTTGAAGTCAATATGCGAGCGTGGCAAAAGAAAATGTGTTTTGACCAATTTTAGTTGAATTTAATCGACTGGAAAATGGCCATTTTTCAAACGAACTCAGAATTCGACGAAATTAGTTTTGTTAGGACCGTATCGTCAAAACATAGCTAGATTAATTTTTTGGGAATTTTTAGAGTCAGTATGTGCCCCCGGTAAAATAAAATGTGCGTTTGAATTTAGAATATAATGATTTATATTTTAAATTTAACGGAAACTGATCGTAACAGCCGAATTGGCTTACCGAACATTTCCCATTGTTTCCGAAATGGGGGTATTTGGATACGAACGACAGGCGGTGGGTTCGATTTGGAGGTTGGATGGAGAAGTTATATATAAATTTGTGAGGCCATATTTTTTATAAAAAAAAAAGAAAACCCTAAAGAAAAACTAAAAGCTCCCAGCCGCCACTCCTTCAACCCCGTCGCCCTTGTTTGCCACGCCACCGGAGCCGCCTATAGCCACCGCCCCCTGTCGTGCCACCCCCTAACCTCCCCTACCTCCGGCGACCCCTCCCCCTTTCTTCCTCCTTTCCTCCGGCCAAAATCCGAACCCCAAAGCTCCAATTCCCAAATCAGCATGCCACCATCCAAATCCGGCCACCACAGCCCCAACCCCGACCAGCGCAACCCACCAGCTACCTCCAGACCCCATGCCGCCACCACCCATCACCCCCGTCTGGCCGTTGACCCCTCCATCAATAAAAACCCAATTTTTATCATTTTCATTGTACACATTTTGTCCCTGACCTGTTTTAGGCAATTTCTCACAAACGGTGCACCTATAGCCAACCCTCTACACTGCCAAAGTCGGAGAGCACGTCCTCCTCTTCGATTTAACTATATGGAAGTCAAGGTTTGGATTGCGTTGCCACCCGCAAAGCGCGCGCAAATTCTGCTATCCAAATCGTGTACTTTCGCGAATTTTGGCGAATTGGAGCATTTTCGGCGAAAAGTCCATTAGGCGAAAGTTGTTCAGAATGGCGTGCTTACGCTGGAATGAAAATGGGACGAAGGTTTAAGCTCATTTGCAAAGTCTAGGATCAGAATAACAATTCAGAATGTCAGAAAACGTGTTAGAATAAAATCAAGGTGAGAACTTCTCACTTTTATTTTATTTTCTAGTCAAAATATATTCTAGGATGCAGACGGTGCTTAGCAGCATCCGACACCCGTCTTCCACAAACCATGGACGACTTGTTTGTTTGTTTGATTGTGTTGTGAAAATTGATTGTGTGATGTGGAATGGAATAAATATTTTATAGTTAAAAATATAAATTTTAACGTGTATATGAATAAAATAAATATTCATTTACAAATCGGACGATTTGTTTAAGTACACACATTTGAGTGATATTGATTGGGACGATAAATTTTACACATCACCCAACTGCACAAATAAAATTCATTATTTGTTGGTTGAAACCCCACACGGGTATTGGGATGATATATGACATACACTAGTCCCAATATTTAGTTGGTTGTGCTTGATTTTGTTGCATACAAGTGTATATGAAATCCATATAATCAACATTATATGGTAATTGACTGTGTCTCATTCCAGTTCAGAAAGAATAAATATTTTTAAAATAACGAATATTTTAAAATAATGAATATTTTAAAATAATGAATATTTTAAAATAATATTCGGTAAAAGATCAAAATCTAATTTTGATGTCTGATTTGGGATTGACACGAATATATTTAAATATATAAAGCCGTGTTGATTTGATATGCGCCATTTTGATGTGAACGATGTTTATATCGATTTTATTCATTTCTATAATGAATATCGAAAAGGAATTGATTTCAAAATCTAATGTTTTGAAAATATTATCACTTATATATCAATGATATGGAATATTCAATTTTGATTTGAAATTAAATATGAAGTTGAAATCGTTTTGAAAACGAATTTAAAAGAATTTATAAAATATGTTTTAAAAGGAAATTACAGAAATATATATAATATATATTATATATATAATGGCCTGAATAGAATGCGCCGCGCTGCGGTAGTTCGCGAATTTCTACCATTGACTTCGAACGAACATTACGGGAGATCCGACTGTCGTATTCTCCTAAAACCGGAACTGTTGGGTTCATATCGAAAAGAGCTTTCCAAGAATAAAAGAGATTTGAAATCTAACGATTGGATTTGGAATTATGTCCAAATCAAATTTGGAAAAGGTCGTTATAAGTGCAATTCGATGACCTTTTATGGAAATCGACTGTACGGGCCTTGATAAAATTATTAAAAATATCAATAATTTGTGTAAAATCATAATAAATGATTTCGAAAGAATTGGGCTGAAAAATTCCATATTTGAAAAGATAAAAATATATTTTTATCAAAATGAACTAGTTATGAACTAGAGTTATAAATCCTATATTTCTAAATAATTAAATTGGATTTGAAATGGTTTTAAAAATAACTAGAATTTCCAATATATGAATTGGAATGTATTTGAATCGAAATTATCTTCGGAATATTCCGATATGGGATTCCGTGATTATACGGATATTGTAGAGGAATTTGGAAGATACATATATGTATACATCATTATTCCAATACGATATTTGTTGATTTCAGAATTTGATATTGAATATAAGCCGATATATTTTCTATTCAGAGCCTTGTATTTAATATCAAATGGGATTTTGGGTTATCATGAATGGTGTCTTCATTAACACTGTTCTTAAACCTAGTTGAGAAAATATTAAATCTTTTTATTTAGATTTAATGGAGTATACCAATTAATTAATATTTAATTGGAATTGATTTTTGGGTTTATCATGAACGGTGTTTTAAATAACACTTATTCTTTAACCCGATTAACAATGGAATGTGATTTTGGGTTTATCGTGAATGGTATCTTAAATAACACTGCTCTTGGACCCCGTGTGAAAAGAATAAATCTTTTTATTAAGATTTAATTGGAACTGAAAATGGAATGTGAATTGGGTTTATTGTGAACTATGTTTTTAACGACATTCGTTCTTTAACCCGAGTTACAGTGAAATGTGATTTGGAATATATAAATCTTTTTATTAAGATTTAACGGGAATTTTCCAAAGTAACGGTTTTCCATTTTAATATATTAAATTGGAATTGAATGGAATTCGATTGATAATAATCGAAGTGAACTTCTGTGGAGGAAGACTGTTAATACATATGGAATTTAAAAGGCGTTGCCACTATTCCATTTATATTATTAGTCGGATACGGAATATGATATCGATTATATATTGATTTTTTTTCCGTGATGATTCCATAATTAATGGAATGTGATTTGGGTTTATCGTGAACTTTGTTTTAAACGACATTATTTCTTTAACCCAGTTAAAGACAGGAGTACATGTTTGTCATTGTATTTTGAACTGTATGGTTGATCTCTACTAAATATATATCTGTTTGGTGGCGGAGAATTTATTCTCTTTCTAAACACCCTTCTCTAAGACGTACGAGCTTAGAGGTTATAGATCGGCAGAAATCAATAGTACGATGTAGATTGTCGATGCGACATGTTTGTGGTTCCAAAGTTAAATAATCATTAACATTGATTTTTGGGAAGATTAAAACTAAGTGGAGTTTTAATGAATCTTTAAATAGATTGAAAAAGGGAATATGATAATTTAAATTATCAAATTTGGGAAAGGATCGAGAATGGAGTATCGCCAGTTTTGCTCCTAGCGATAGTTAAATCTTTAATTAGTTTTGAACGTAAAATGGTATTTAATATTTACCGATAACACTGTGTTGTTAGATATGGAGTATTACCAGTTTTGCTCCATGGGATGAATAGGTTGGGATTGGGAAATAAAATAAATGATTACTTTGGCGTGGTTCGTTAATCGCGACTAGTTTGGAAAACATTAACATGGTTTGAATTGACATCCAAAGGAAGATTAAAGAATAAAATTTAAAGAATTTATCTTTGATAAAATTAATGGGAACCTTTCCCTAAGAATGTGAATATTTGAATAAATGAATATTCTGGATTGGAATGAGGCGTATGTTGTGTTTGTATAGCACTTGTTTATAATATACGCAAGTTATTCGTAAAGGCTGGGTTTATACCCATTCTGAATAACTGATTCGACGATAAGTCAACGATGAAGATGGTGGTTGAAGACCGGAGGTCTTCACATCGTTTGGATGATTACTGATGTCTTTATTGGGCTGTACACCCAAGATGAGGTAATAAGTGGTGATCGTCCATACATACTTGGAGATCGACGGATATGCGAGGGCCTCTCTCTTGTATTGGACATATGGAACGAGGAATAAGGTGCCTCCGGTTTCGTTCAGACCCAGAACGGACTTGTAAATGGATGTATGTCTGAAATTGGATTTTATTCTGGGTTGATTGATTTCTATTAAATATATACCTATTTGGCGGTGGAGAATTTATTCTCTTGCTTAACGCCATTCTCTGAGACGTATGAGCTCAGATGTTATATATTGATGGATATCAGTCGAATGGCATGTATTGCCTGTGTGGCATGTTGAGATGCAGTGATCAAGGCTTTTGTTGAAAAGCAGAGTCTTGTGGTTGATGATCAAAGCATAGCTTTAATACCGCGTAGCTTTGTGTATGGCGTTGATTCTCGAGCCTCACACCTCGGTATGAGTCAAAAACGAGATCGTGACTGCAGGGAGTGCACGGCGTTTCCTTCTTGCTATGGGTGGTGTCAGCGCTTTACTAGCCTTGACATTGTTTTTATTTTTACCTATGTGGTTGTTGGATTGCGAGGCGCCTCGAATATATCGGTCTCTACGGAGCCGATGGATAGGTTCGATAGGACCGAGAAATGTGTGTTCAGGAATAATCAATCCTCAAACGTAACGGAGGACCCGCCCTGAAGATCCAAGGTTACCCAGAATGTGTAGTCCTGAGGCATTTGCTAGAGTGCCTCGAAGCGGTGAGGATCCATCCTTGGCCTCGACTCATGATGGAAATCCGATTTCCAATACGTGACATTTCGGTTTTATTTGTAGAGCCTAGTAGGCCGACATAGTGGGATGGTTCACTATGCCGTCTGTGATTGATACATTTATATTTGAAGTTTTTTCATACACTTTACACTATAATAGTATCAAAATGATTTGTTTTAAATGTACCAAGCATGTTTGGCTATTATAAGGTAAAACTCTATCCTCCGGCTTGGGTTGTATTGTGTGATGGGACCCGAGTCTTATAATGCTTCATTTTTTCAAAAAGCATTGCGCTGTTTGTTTTATGCACTAGTATTCTTGGGAGGAAACCCGTTCCGTGTTATACGGTGTGGTCCCTTGATTTACTTTAATTTTAAAGTAAAGATTTAATAACTGTTTTAGTTCTCACACCAGTCACATGACTAACTTGGAGTTTATTGTTTTAACCTAAACTCTGGGTGCCCCTATTTTCCACACGGGCAGCTAGTAGTTTTGGTTTTGCAGATTTATTTTCACAGGATCCTGGTTTATGGCTAGAATGATATTAGGAAAGCTCTGTATCCGTTTATCTCTTTCATTTGTGTTTTGTATTATTTTCCGCTGCTATGTAACTTGTAAATCTCTGAAATTTATCAAATGTATAATATTTATTCGTACTCTGTATATTCTTGTACTCTGATGTAAATTTTTTGTAATAAGCAATGAAATGTTCTTCTGTTTGTATTCTCATTTGTCTTGTTCTCAACTCAATCCGGGCTTTCCTTCACGGGGAAGTTCGGGTCATCACAATTGGTATCAGAGCTCTAGTTTACAGAGCTCAAGAATAAGGCACATTAGAACCAAACGAAAGAATTCATCAGAGATTGGATAAATAATATCCAATGGGATTGACTCATTAGAGATAGGATTAGTAGTATCCTAGAACGAGTGTGAAGAGTAGTGCTTTGAAAAAAAAAAGTGAAAACAAATTTTTTTTTTTTGAAAATTTAAACCATTTTATACGTAGTTGAATATTTATTTTATATTGAATTTGGACAATCCAGTATATAAAGATTTTGCGTATACGCCCTGCAAACATATATTCGAACTTTTAATATACTGAATAGATATAGAATCACACTCTAGTCGCTCCGAGATGATTTTGATGATGGAGATCCATCACCAATATTTATGTTCGGGTTTCGAAAGTGGGATTTCTATATATTTCCTATTGACTGGTGTGAGAACCAAAACTAGATAGGGCTTATTGTTGTGGATTTTCTTCAAAAATATGATTTTCTGTGTATATAGTAAAGTTATGTGTTTGAAACGTTAATCCACTAATTGATTGATGGTTGTGTTGTATGATTATTTATTATCTAAAAAAATCATTATGTGAAAGAACGGTACATATAAACAAATTGTATCAAATATTGAACTGTATTGAAAATTGTTTGGAAATGCATGCATGTACATATATATGTGTGAACTGATCATAGCAAGGAGGCTAGAGAAGAGGAATAAAATTGTATGCCCGACAAATAGGTACATGTTTACTAATTTCTTGGGTGATGAAGATTTTATGAGCCGATTGGATAGCCGCTTGGCTTATTCCTTTTCTTTTTGAGATGAGAGGGCCTATGTGGTGATTTGGGGATTTTCCCGGCGCTCCCATACAAAGGAGGTTATTGCGAAATTTTTCGAAAATTTAGGGTGTTAGCCCATTTTTTGAAGAATTGGAAAATTCTTAGAAACTAAAAAGTTGAAGAATAAAAGCCAAACTGAAAGTTGAGTTGATTAGTTAAACAACTTCCAGCTCCGTTCCTTTTCGAGGACGAAAATATTTTAAGTGGCGGAGATTGTAACAACCCGGAAAATCAGAACCAATTTAAAAATTTTATTTAGGCAATTTTGACGAATTTTGAATATTTAAAATGATTTATTTTAAATAATAACGACAAGAAATTTATTTTGAATAGAATTAGAATGTATATATTTATTTGAATCGTCGTTAGAATATAAAAATTTATTTTAATTATAAAAGGAATTGGAAATGGCGCGGTAGTTTGAAATTCGATTTCAAATGAATGTACAGGATTCAAAATAAACCGGATTTTAGCGAAACCAAAAATATTAGAATCTATTTGAGAATATCTTTCCAACGAATCTGAAAAATCCAAATTTCATATTGGGAATTAAAAGTTATGCCTAATGGAAAATTCAGAATAGTCACTATGGAAATAATGCCCTTAAAAATGGTCATTTTGCAAACTACCTCCGTTTTCGATGAAACCGCTTTTTTTTGGATCCGGGATGTCGAATTATTACTGGATTCCAATTTTCGTAATTTTTGAAGTCAATATGCGAGCATGGAAAAAGAAAACAAGTTTTGACCAATTTCAGTTGATTTTAATCGACTGGAAAATGACCATTTTTCAAACGAACTCAGAATTCGACGAAATTAGTTTTTTTCGGACTGTATTATCAAAACATAGCCAGATTAATTTTTCGGGAATTTTTGGAGTCAGTATGTGGCCCCGATAAAATAAAATGTGCGTTTGAATTTAAAATATAATGATTTATATTTTAAATTTAACGGAAACTAATCGTAACATCCCAATTGGCTTACCAAACATTTCCCATTGTGTCCGGAATAAGGGTATTCGGTTAGGGACGACAGGCAGTGGGATCGATTTGGAGGTTGGATGGAGAAGTTATATATAAATTTGTGAGGCCATTATTTTTATATATAAAAAAAAACCTAAAGAAAAACTAAAAGCTCCCAGCCGCCACTCCTTGAACCCCGTTGCCCTCGTTTGCCACGCCGCCGGAGCCGCCTACAGCCACCGCCCCCTGTCGCGCCACCCTCTGACCTCCCTTACATCCGGTGACCCCTCCCCCCTTCTTCCTCCCTCCCTCCGAGCCAAATATGAACCCCAAAGCTCAAACGCCCAAATCAGCACGCCACCGTCCAAATCCGGCCACCACAGCCCCAACGCCGACCAGCGCAACCCCCCAGCCACCTCCAGACCCCACACCGCTGCCACCCATCAAACCAGTCTGGCCGTGGACCCCTCCATCGATAAAAACCCAAATTTTATCATTTTCAGTGTAGTCCCTGACCTGTTTTAGGCAATTTCTCCCAAACGGTGCACCTATTGCCGACCCTCTACACTGCCAAAGCCGAAAAGCATGTCCTCCTCTTCGATTTGACTATATGGAAGTCACGGTTTGGATTGCGTAGCCGCCCGTAAAGCACGCGCAAAGTCTGCTGTCCAAATCGTGTACTTTCACGAATTCTGGCAAATTGGAGCATTTTCGGCGAAAAGTCTATTAGGCGAAATTTGTTCAAAATGGCGTGCTTACGCTAGAGAAAAAATGGAATGAAGGTTTAAGCTCATTTGCAAAGTCTGGGATCGGAATAACAATTCAGAATGTCAGAAAACGTGTTAGAATAAAATCAAGATGAGAACTTCTCACTCTTATTTCATTTTCTAGTCAAAATATATACTAGGATGCAGACGTGCTTAGCAACACCCAACACCCATCGTCCACAAACCATAGACGACTTGTTTGTTTGTTTGATTGTGTTGTGAAAATTGATTGTGTGATGTGGAATAGAATAAATATTTTATAGTTAAAAATATAATTTTTAACATGTATATGAATTAAATAAATATTCATTTACAAATCGGATGATTTGTTTATGAACACACATTTGACTGATATTGATTGGGATGATAAATTTTACACATCGCCCAACAGCACAAATAAAATTCATTATTTGTTGGTTGAAACCCCACACGGGTATTAGGATGATATATGACATACACTAGTCCCAATTAGGGGTGGAATCGGTTCGGTACCGGAACTTTGTACTCAAAACCATTACCATACCGACTTTATATGGTAATAGAAAAATCATACCATTACCAGCCAAAGAAATCGGTTACCAATAGTTCGGTTTATGGTTGGTAGAGGTCGGTAATAAGTTTTTACCGTTCACTAGTATGAGATATTTTTATTTACAATATTTCACGTTAAAATATTTTTTTTGTTATTATATTATTATTTATACATCTTATTTTACGTAGTCCTACATGCATGAAAACTTTATGAATGAACAAAAATACCATATAAATTATACTGTTTCTAGGGTATATAATAAAATTTGCATTCAATCTTGTATCGTAATAGTATTTTCCTGGGTATTTTATTAAATCATTACATATTGAAAATTCTTTGTTATGTAACAAACATATATGTGGTAGGTATGGTAATTACCATTTTCAATGCTCAATTACCGTTACCGTACCGTATATTTCCATGTGGTTGGCATACCGTACCAATCAAATTGGTTACAGATTGTTCGGTACCACTTTCGTTGATGGCGGTTGGTAATGGCTGATAAGTGGTAATATGGTAAAAATTTCCAGCCCTAGTCCCAATATTTAGTTGTATGTCAATCGATTGGTTGACAAGCTGTGTAAGCCTTGAATATTTATATTTAATGTTTATACAGTGTAGAATGCACTTTGGATGGTGGTTGACTGTATTTGATTGTTGTTGCATACATGTGTTTATGAAATCCATATAATCAACATTATATGTTAATTGACTATGTCTCATTCCAGTTCAGAAAGAATAAATATTTTTAAAATAACGAATATTTTAAAATAGTGAATATTTTAAAATAATATTCAGTAAAAGATCAAAATCTGGTTTTGATGTCCGATTTGGGATGGACATGAATATATTTAAATATATAAAGCCGTGTTGATTTGATAAGCGCCATTTTGAAGTGAACGATATTTATATCGATTTTATTCATTTCTATAATGAATATCGAAAAGGAATTGATTTCAAAATCTAATGTTTTGAAAATATTATCATTTATATATCGATGATAAGGAATATTTAATTTTGATTTGAAATTGAATATGAAGTTGAAATCGTTTTGAAAATGAATTTAAAACAATTTATAAAATGCGTTTTAAAAGGAAATCGACGAAATATATATAATATATATATATATATAATGGACTCAATAGAACGCGCTGCGACAGTTCACGAATTTCGACCATTGACTTCGAACGGACATTACAGGAGATCCGACCGTCGGATTCTCCTAAAACCGGAACCGTTGGGTTCGTATCGAAAAGAGCTTTCAACGAATACAAGAGTTTTGAAATATAATGGTTGGATTTGGAATTATGTCCAAACCAAATTTGGAAAAGGTCGCTATAAGTGCAGTTCGATGACCGTTTATGGAAATCGACTGTAGGGGCCTTAGTTAAATTATTAAAAATATCAATAATTTGTGTAAAATCATAATAAATAATTTGGAAAGAATTGGGCTGAAAAATTCCTTATTTGAAAAGATAAAAATATTTTTTTATCGAAATGAACTAGTTATAAACTAGAATTATAAACCCAATATTTCTAAATAATTAAATTGGATTTGGAATGGTTTTAAAAATAACCGGAATTTCCAATATATGAATTGGAATGGATTTGAATTGAAATTATCTTCGGAATATTTCGATATGGGATTCCGTGATTATACACATATTGTGGAGTAATTTGGAAGATATATATATATATATTTCGTTATTCCAATACGATATTTGTTGATTTCAGAATTTGATATTGAATATAAGCCGATATATTTTCTATTCAGAGCCTTGTATTTAATATCAAATGGGATTTGGGTTTGTCGTGAATTGTGTATTCATTAACACTGTTCTTAAAACCAGTTGAGAAAAGATTAAATCTTTTTATTTAGATTTAATGGAGTATACCAATTAATTAATATTTAATTGGAATTGATTTTTGGGTTTATCGTGAACGGTGTTTTAAGTAACACTTGTTCTTTAACCCGATTAACAATGGAATGCGATTTTGGGTTTGTCGTGAATGGTGTCTTAAATAACACTGTTCTTGGACCCCGTGAGAAAAGAATAAATCTTTTTATTAAGATTTAATTGGAACTGAAAATGGAATGTGAATTGGGTTTATTGTGAACTGTGTTTTAAATGACATTCGTTCTTTAACCCGAGTTACAGTGAGATGTGATTTGGAATTTATAAATCTTTTTACTAAGATTTAACATGAATTTTCTGAAGTATTGGTTTTCCAATTTAATACATTAAATTGGAATTGAATGGAATTCGATTGATAATAATCGAAGTGAACTTCTGTGGAGGAAGACTGTTAATACATACGAAATTTAAAAGGCATTGCCGCTATTCCATTTATATTATTAGTCGGATACGGAAATTGATATCGATTATATATAAATTTGTTTTTCCGTGAAGATTCCATAATTAATGGAATGAGATTTGGGTTTATCGTGAACTGTGTTTTAAACGACATTATTTCTTTAACCCAATTAAAGACAGGAGTACATGTCTGTCATTGTATTTCGAACTATATGGTTGATCTCTACTAAATATATATTTGTTTGGTGGCGGAGAATTTATTCTCTTGCTTAACACCCTTTTGTGACACGAACGAGCTTAGAGGTTATATATCGGCAGAAGTCAATAGTACGGTGTAGATTGTCGATGCGACATGTTTATGTTTCCAAAGTTAAATAATCGTTAACATTGATTTTTGGGAAGATTAAAACTAAGTGGAGTTTTAATGAATCTTTAAATAGATTGAAAAAGGGAATGAGACAATTTAAATTATCAAATTTGGGAAATGATCGAGAATGGAGTATCGCTAGTTTTGCTCCTAGCGATAGTTAAATCTTTAATTAGATTTGAACGTGAAATGGTGATTAATATTTACCAATAACACCATGTTGTTAAATGTGGAGTATTACCAGTTTAGCTCCATGGGATGAATAGGTTGGGATTGGGAAATAAAATAAATGATTACTTCAGTGTGGTTCGCTAATCCTGACTGGTTTGGAAAACCTTAACATGGTTTGAATTGACATCCAAAGGAAGATTAAAGAATAAAATTTAAAGAATTTATCTTTGATAAAATTAATGGGAACCTTTCCCTAAGAATGTGAATATTTGAATAAATGAATATTCTGGATTGGAATGAGGCGTATGTTGTGTTTGTATAGCACTTGTTTATAATATACGCAAGTTATTCGTAAAGGCTGGGTTTATTCCCATTCTGAATAACTGATTCGACGATAAGTCAACGATGAAGATGGTGGTTGAAGACCGGAGGTCTTCACATTGTTTGGATGATTACTGATGTCTTTATTGGGCTGTACACCCAAGACGAGGTAATAAGTGGTGATCGTCCATACATACTTGGAGATCGACGGATATGCGAGGGCCTCTCTCTTGTATTGGACATATGGAACGAGGGATAAGGTGCCTCCGGTTTCGTTCAGACCTAGAACGGACTTGTAAATGGATGTGTGTCTGAAATTGGATTTTATTCTGGGTTGATTGATTTCTATTAAATATATACCTATTTGGCGGTGGAGAATTTATTCTCTTGATTAACGCCCTTCTTTAAGACGTACGAGCTCAGAAGTTATATATCGATAGATATCAGTCGCATGGCATGAATTGCCTATGTGGCACGCTAAGATGAAGTGATCAAGGATTTTGTTAAAAAGCAAAGTCTTGTTATTGATGATCAAAGCATAGCTTTAATACAGCGTAGCTTTGTGTATGACGTTAATTCGCGAGCCTCACACCTCGGTATGAGTCAAAAATGGGATCGTGACTGCAGGGAGTGCACAACGTTTCTTTCTAGCTATGGGTGGTGTCAGCATTTTACTAGCCCTGACATTGTTGTTATTTTTACCTATGTGGTTGTTAGATTGCGAGGCGCCTTGGATATATCGGTCTCTACAGAGCCAATGGATAGGTCCGATAGGACCGGGAAACGTGTTTTTAGGAATAAACAATCCTCAACCGTAACGTAGTACCGGCCATGAAGATCCAAAGGTTACCCAAAGTGTGTAGTCCTAAGGCATTTGCTAGAGTGTATCGAAGTGATGAGGAGCCATCCCTGGCCTCGACTCATGACGGAAATGCAATTTCCAATACGTGACATTTCGGTTTTATTTGTAGGGCCTTATAGGGCGACATAGTGGGATGGGGCACTATGCCAGCTATGATTGATACATTTATATTTGAAGTTTTTTTCATACAATTTACACTATAATAGTATCAAAATGATTTGTTTTAAACGTACCAAGCATGTTTGGCTAATATAAGGTAAAACTCTATCCTCCGGCTTGCGTTGCATTGTGTGATGGGACCTGAGTCTTATAATAGCTTCATTTTTCCAAAAAGCATTGCACTGTTTGTTTTATGCACTAGTATTCTTGGGAGGAAACCCGTTCCGTGTTATACGTCGTGATCCGTTGATTTACTTTAATTTTAAAGTAAAGATTTAATAACTGTTTTAGTTCTCACACCAGTCACATGACTGACCTGGAGTTTATTGTTTTAACCTAAACTCTGGGTGCCCCTATTTTCCACACGGGCAGCTAGTAGTTTTGGTTTTGCAGATTCATATTCACAGGATCCTAGTTTACGGCCGGAATGATATTCGTAAAGCTCTTTGTCCATTTATCTCTTTTAGTTGTATTTTGTATTATTTTCCGCTGCATTGTAACTTGTAAATCTCTGATATTTATCAAATGTATAATAATTATTCATACTCTGTATATTCCTGTACTCTGATGTAAAATTGTTGTAATAAGCAATGAAAAGTTCTTCTGTTTGTATTCTGATTTGTCTTGTTCTTAACTCAATCCGGGCTTTCCTTCACAGGGAAGTTCGGGTCGTCATAGTTGGTATCAGAGCTCTGGTTTACAAAGCTCGAGAACATGGCACATTAGAACCAAACGAATGAATTCATCAGAGATTGGATAAGTAATATCCAATGGGAATGACTCGTTAGAGATAGGATCAGTAGTATCCTAGAACGAGTGTGAAGAGTAGTGCTTTGAAAATAAAAGTGAAAACAAATTTCGTTTTGAAAATTTAAACCATTTTATACTTAGTTGAATATTTATTTTATATTGAATTCGGACAATCCAATATATAAAGATTTTGCTTATACGCCTTGCAAACATATATTTGAAGTTTTAATGTACTGGATAGATATAGAATCATACTCTAGTCGCTCGGAGATGATTTTGATGATGGATCTCCATCACCAATATTTAAGTTCAGGTTTCGAAAGTGGGATTTCTATATATTTCCAATTGACTGGTGTGAGAACCAAAACTAGATAGGGCTTATTGTTGTGGATTGACATCAAAAATACGATTTTCTGTATATATAGTAAAGTTATGTGTTTGAAATGTTAATCCACTAATTGATTGATGGTTGTGCTATATGATTATTTGTTATCTAATAAAACCATTATGTGAAAGAACGGTACATATAACCAAATTGTATCAAATATTGAACTATATTGAAAATTGTTTGGAAATGCATGTATGTACATATATATGTGTGAACAGGTCATAGCAAGGAGGCTAGAGAAGAGGAATAAAATTGTATGCCCGACATATAGGTACATGTTTACTAATTTCTTGGGTGATGATTTTATGAGCCGATTGGCTAGCCGCTTGGCCTTTTCTTTTTCTTTTTGAGATGAGAGGGCCTATGCGGCGGTTTGGGGATTTTACCAGTGCTCCCATACAAAGGAGGTTATGGCGAAATTTTTCGAAAATTTTGGGTGTTAGCCAAATTTTTGAAGAATTGGAAAATTCTTAGAAACTGAAAAGTTGAAGAATGAAAGCCAAACTGAAAGTTGAGTTGATTAGTTAAACAACTTTCAACTCCATTCCTTTTCGAGGACGAAATTTTTTTAAGTGGGGGATATTGTAATAACTCGGAAAATCAGATGCAACTTAAAATTTTTATTTGGGCAATTTTGATGAATTTTGAATATTTAAAATGATTTATTTTAAATAATAACGACAAGAATATTTTTTTTGAATTGAATTAGAATGTATAAATTTATTTGAATCGTCGTTAGAATATAAATATTTATTTTAATTATAAAAGGAATCGGAAATGGCGTGGTTGTTTGAAAATTCGATTTCAAATTTCAAATGAATGTACAGGATTCAAAATAAACCACATTTTAGTGAAACCAAAAATATTAGAGTTTATTTGAGAATATCTTTCCAACGAATCTGAAAAATCCAAATTTCATAGCGGGAATTAAAAGTTATGCCCAATGGAAAATTCAGAATAGTCGCTATGGAAATATAGCCCTTAAAAACAGCCATTTTGCAAACCACCTCCGTTTTCGATGAAACCACTTTTGTTGGATCCGGGATGTCGAATTATTGCTGGATTCCAATTTTCATAATTTTTGATGTCAATATGCGAGCGTTGCAAAAGAAAACGTGTTTTGACCAATTTCAGTTGAATTTAATCGACTGGAAAATGGCCATTTTTCAAATGAACTCAGAATTTGACGAAATTAGTTTTGTTAGGACCGTATCGTCAAAACATAGCCAGTTTAATTTTTCGGGAATTTTTAGAGTCAGTATGTAGCCCCGGTAAAATAAAATGTACGTTTAAATTTAAAATATAATGATTTATATTTTAAATTAAACGAAAACTGATCGTAACAGCCGAATTGGCTTACCGGACATTTCCCATTGTATCCGGAATGAGGGTGTTTGGTTACGAACGATAGGCGGTGGGTTCGATTTGGAAGTTAGATGGAGGAGTTATATATAAATTTGTGAGGCCATAATTTTTATATAAAAAAAGAAAACCCTAAAGAAAAACTAAAAGTACCCAGCCGCCACTCCTTGAACCCTGTCGCCCTCGTTTGCCACGGCCCCGGAGCCGCCTATAGCCACCACCCCCTATCGCGCCACCCCCTGACCTCGCCTACCTCCGGCGACCCCTCCCCCTTCTTCCTCGCTCCCTCCGGCCAAAATTCGATCCCCAAAGCTCCAACGCCCAAATCAGCACGCCACCACAGCCCCAACCCCGACCAGCGCAACCCCCCTGCCACCTCCAGATCCCACGTCGCCGCCACCCATCAATAAAAACCCAATTTTTATCATTTTCAGTGTACACATTTTGTCCGTGACCTGTTTTAGGCAATTTCTCCGAAACGGTGCACCTATGGCCAACCCTGTACACTGCCAAAGTCGAAGAGCACGTCCTCCTCTTCGATTTGACTATATGGAAGTCACGGTTTGGATTGCGTAGCCACCCATAAAGCGCGCGCATAGTCTGCTATCCAAATCGTGTACTTTCGCGAATTCTGGCGAATTGGAGCGTTTTCGGCGAAAAGTCCATTAAGCGAAAGTTGTTCAGAACGGCGTGCTTACGCTAGAAAAAAAATGGAATGAAGGTTTAAGCTCATTTGCAAAGTCTGGGATCGGAATAACAATAGGAAACGTGTTAGAATAAAATCAAGGTGAGAACTTCTCACTTTTATTTAATTTTCTAGTCAAAATATTTATTAGGATGCAGACGGTGCTTAGCAGCACCCGACACCCGTCTTCCACAAAACATGGACGACTTGTTTGTTTGTTTGATTATGTTATGAAAATTGATTGTTTGATGTGGAATGGAATAAATATTTTATAGTTAAAAATATAATTTTTAACGTGTATATGAATAAAATAAATATTCATTTACAAATCAGACGATTTGTTTATGTACACACATTTGACTGATATTGATTGGGACGATAAATTTTACACATCGCCCAACTGCACAAATAAAATTCATTATTTGTTGGTTGAAACCCCACACGGGTATTGGGATGATATATGACATACACTATTCCCAATATTTAGTTGTATGTCAATCGATTGGTTGACAAGCTATGTAAGCGTTGAATATTTATATTTAATGCTTATACAGTGTAGAATGCACTTTGGATGATGGTTGGCTGTGTTTGATTTTGTTGTATACATGTGTGTATGAAATCCATATAATCAACATTATATGGTAATTGACTGTGTCTGATTCCAGTTCAGAAACAATAAATATTTTTAAAATAACGAATATTTTAAAATAATGAATATTTTAAAATAATATTCGGTAAAAGATTAAAATCTGATTTTGATGTCCGATTTGGGATGGACACGAATATATTTAAATATATAAAGCTGTGTTGATTTTATATATGCCATTTTGACGTGAACGATATTTATATCGATTTTATTCATCTCTATAATGAATATCGAAAAGGAATTGATTTCAAGGTCTAATGCTTTGAAAATATTATCATTTATATATCAATGATATGGAATATTCAGTTTTGATTTGAAATTGAATATGAATTTGAAATCCTTTTGAAAACAAATTTAAAAAGATTTATAAAATATGTTTTAAAAGGAAATTGATGAAATATATATATATATATAATGGCCTGAATAGAACGCGCCGCATTGCGGCAATTCACGAATTTCGACCATTGACTTCGAACGGACAATACGGGAGATCCGACTGTCGGATTCTCCTGAAACCAGAACCGTTGGGTTTGTATCGAAAAGAGCTTTGCAACAAATATAAGAGATTCGAAATCTAACGGTTGGATTTGGAATTATGTCCAAATCAATTTGGAAAAGGTCGCTGTAAGTGCAGTTCGATGACCGTTTATGAAAATTGACTGTACGGGCCTTGATAAAATTATTAAAAATATCAATAATTTGTGTAAAATCATAATAAATGATATGGAAAGAATTGGACTGAAAAATTCCATATTTGAAAAGATAAAAATATATTTTTATCGATATGGACTAGTTATGAACTAGAATTATAAATCCAATATTTCTAAATAATTAAAATGGATTTGAAATGTTTTTAAAAATAACCGAAATTTCCAATATATGAATTGGAATGGATATGAATCGAAATTATCTTCGGAATATTTTGATATGGGATTCCGTGATTATACGGATATTGAGGAGGAATTTGGAAGATATATATATATATATATATATATATATATATATATATCGTTATTCCAATACGATATTTGTTGATTTCAGAATTTGATTTTGAATATGAGCCGATATATTTTCTATTCAGAGCCTTGTATTTAATATCAAATGGGATTTGGGGTTGTCGTGAATGGTCTCTTCATTAACACTATTCTTAAACCCAGTTGAGAAAAGATAAAATCTTTTTATTTAGATTTAATGGAGTATACCAATTAATTAATATTTAATTGGAATTGATTTTTGGGTTTATCGTGAACGGTGTTTTAAATAACACCTGTTCTTTAACCCGATTAACAATGGAATGTGATTTTGGGTTTGTCGTGAATGGTGTCTTAAATAACACTATTCTTGGACCCCGTGTGAAAAGAATAAATCTTTTTATTAATATTTAATTGGAACTGAAAATGGAATGTGAATTGGGTTTATTGTGAACTATGTTTTTAACGACATTTGTTCTTTAATCTGAGTTACAGCGAAATGTGATTTGGAATTTATAAATCTTTTTATTAAGATTTAACATGTATTTTCCAAAATAACGGTTTTCCAATTTCATATATTAAATTGGAATTGAATGGAATTCGATTGATAATAATCGAAGTGAACTTCTGTGGAGGAAGACAATTAATTCATATGGAATTTCAAGGCGTTGCCGCTATTCCATTTATATTATTAGTCGGATACGGAAGTTGATATCGATTATATATTGATTTTTTTTTCCGTGAAGATTCCATAATTAATGGAACGTAATTTGGGTTTATCATGAACTGTGTTTTAAATGACATTATTTCTTCAACGCAGTTAAAGACAGGAGTACATGTCTGTCATTGTATTTCGAACTGTATGGTTGATCTCTACTAAATATATATCTGTTTAGTGGCAGAGAATTTATTCTCTTGCTTAACACCCTTCTCTGAGACATACAAGCTTAGAGGTTATATATCGGCAGAACTTAATAGTACGGTGTAGATTGTCGATGCGACATGTTTGTGTTTCCAAAATTAAATAATCATTAACATTGATTTTTGGGAAGATTAAAACTAAGTGGAGTTTTAATAAATCTTTAAACAGAATGAAAATGGGAATGTGATAATTTAAATTATCAAATTTGGGAAATGATCGAGAATGGAGTATCGCCAGTTTTGCTCCTAGCGATAGTTAAATCTTTAATTAGATTTGAACGTGAAATGGTAATTAATATTCACCGATAACACCGTGTTGTTAGATATGAAGGATTACCAGTTTTGCTCCATGGGATGAATAGGTTGGGATTTGGAAATAAAATAAATGATTACTTCAGTGTGGTTTGCTAATCCCGACTCGTTTGGAAAACCTTAACATATTTTGAATTGACATCCAAAGGAAGATTAAAGAATAAATTTTAAAGAATTTATCTTTGATAAAATTAATGGGAACCTTTCACTAAGAATGTTAATATTTGAATAAATGATTCTGGATTGGAATAAGGCGTATGTTGTGTTTGTATAGCACTTGTTTATAATATACGCGAGTTATTCGGAAAGGCTAGGTTTATACCCATTCTGAATAACCGATTCGACGATAAGTCGACGATGAAGACGGTGGCTGAAGGCCTGAGGTCTTCACATCGTTTGGATGATTATTGATGTCTTAATTGGGCTGTACACCCAAGATGAGATAATAAGTGGTGATCGTCCAGACGTACTTGGAGATCGATGGATATGCGAGGGCCTCTCTCCTTTATTGGACATATGGGACGAGGAATAAGGAGCCTCCGGTTTTTTTCAGACCCAGAACGGACTTGTAAATGGATGTGTGTCTTACATTGGATTTTATTTTGTGTTGATTGATTTCTATTAAATATATATCTGTTTAGCGGCGGAGAATTTATTCTCTTGCTTAACGCCCTTCTCTGAGACGTACGAGCTCCGAGGTTATATATCAATAGATATCAGTCGAATGGCATGAATTGCCTGTGTGGCATGCTGAGATGCAGTGATCAAGGCTTTTGTTGAAAAGAAGAGTCTTGTGGTTGATGACCAAAGCATAGCTTTAATACAACGTAGCATTGTGTATGGCGTTAATTCTCGAGCCTCACACCTTGGTATGAGTCAAAAAGGGGATCGTGACTGCAGTGAGTGCACGACGTTTCTTTCTAGCTATGGGTGGTGGTGTCAGCATTTTACTAGCCCTGACATTGTTGTTATTTTAACTTATGTGGTTGTTGGATTGCGAGGCGCCTCGAATATATCGGTCTCTACGGAGCCGATATATAGGTTCGATAGGACCGGGAAACGTCTGTTCATGAATAACCAATCCTCAAATGTAATGGAGGACCGGCCCTGAAAATTCAAGGGTTACCCGGAGTGTGTAGTCCTGAGGCATTTGCTAGAGTGTCTTGAAGCGGTGAGGAGCCACCCGTGGCCTCGACTCATGACGGAAATCCAATTTCTAATGCATGACATTTCGGTTTTATTTGTTAAGCCTAGTAGGGAAACATAGTAGGATGGGGCACTATGCCTTCTATGATTGATACATTTGTATTTGAAGTTTTTTTCATACACTTTACACTATAATAGTATCAAAATGAATTGTTTTAATCGTACCAAGCATGTTTGGCTATTATAAGGTAAAACTCTATCCTCCGACTTGCGTTGCATTGTGTGATGTGAACTGAGTCTTATAATAGCTTCATTTTTTCAAAAAGCATTGCGCTGTTTGTTTTATGCACTGGTATTCTTGGGAGGAAACCCGTTCTGTGTTATACGGCGTGGTCCCCTGATTTACTTTAATTTTAAAGTAAAGATTTAATAACTATTTTAGTTTTCACACCAGTCATATGACTGACCTATAGTTTATTGTTTTAACCTAAACTCTGGGTGCCCCTATTTTCCATACGGGCAGCTAGTAGTTTTGGTTTTGCAGATTTATATTCACAGGATCCTGGTTTATGGCTGGATTGATATTCGGAAAGCTCTGTATCCGTTTATCTCTTTCAGTTGTGTTTTGTATTATTTTCCGCTGCTTTGTAACTTGTAAATCTCTGATATTTATCAAATGTATAATATTTATTCGTACTCTATATATTCCTATACTTTGATGTAAAATTGTTGTAATAAGCAATGAAATGTTCTTCTGTTTGTATTCTGATTTGTCGTGTTCTTAACTCAATCAGGGCTTTCCTTCACGGGGAAGTTCGGGTCGTCATAGTTGGTATCAGAGCTCTGGTTTACAGAGCTCGAGAACAAGGCACATTAGAACCAAACGAAAGAATTCATCAGAGATTGGATAAGTAATATCCAATGGAATGACTCATTAGAAATAGGATCAGTGGTATCCTATAATGAGAGTGAAGAGTAGTGTTTTGAAAATAAAAGTGAAAACAAATTTTGTTTTGAAATTTAAACCATTTTATACGTAGTTGAATATTTATTTTATATTGAATTTCGACAATCCAATATATAAAGATTTTGCATTTAAGTCTTGCAAACGTATATTCGAAGTTTTAATATATTGGGTAGATATAGAATCACACTCTAGTCGCTCGGAGATGATTTTGATGATTGAGCTCCGTCACCAATATTTATGTTCGGGTTTCGAAAGTGGGATTTCTATATATTTCCAATTGACTAGTGTGAGAACCAAAACTAGATTGGGCTTATTGTTGTGGATTAGCATCAAAAATATGATTTTTAGTATATATAGTAAAGTTACGTGTTTGAAACGTTAATCCACTAATTGATTTATGGTTTTGTTGTATGATTATTTATTATCTAATAAAACCATTATGTGAAAGAACGGTACATATAACCAAATTGTATCAAATATTGAACTATATTGAAAATTGTTTGGAAATGCATGCATGTACATATATATATATATGTGTGAACAGGTCATAGCAAGGAGGCTAGACAAGAGGAATAAAATTGTATGCCCGACAAATAGGTACATGTTTACTAACTTCTTGGGTGATGATGATTTTATGAGCCGCTTGGCTTTTTCTTTTTCTTTTTGAGATGAGAGGGCCTATGTGGAGGTTTGGGGATTTTCCCAGTGCTCCCGTACAAAGGAGGTTATGGCGAATTTTTTTGAAAATTTAGGGTGTTTGCCAAATTTTTGAAGAATTGGAAAATTCTTAGAAACTGAAAAGTTGAAGAATGAAAGCCAAACTGAAAGTTGAGTTGATTAGTTAAACAACTTTCAGCTCGGTTCCTTTTCGAGGACGAAAAGATTTTAAGTGGGGGAGATTGTAACAACCCGGAAAATCAAAACTAATTTAAAAATTTTATTTAGGCAATTTTGATGAATTTTGAATATTTAAAATGATTTATTTTAAATAATAACGATAGGAAATTTATTTTGAATAGAATTAGAATGTATATATTTTTTTGAATCGTCGTTAGAATATAAATATTTATTTTAATTATAAAAGAAATTGAAATGGCGCGGTAGTTTGAAAATTCGATTTGAAACGAATGTACAAGATTCAAAATAAACCAGATTTTTGCAAAACCAAAAAATATTAGAATCTATTTGAGAATATCTTTCAACGAATCTGAAAAATCCAATTTCATAGCGAGAATTAAAAGTTATGCCCAATGGAAAATTCAGAATAGTTGCTATGGAAATATAGCCCTTAAAAATAGCCTTTTTTCAAACGTCCTCCGTTTTCGACGAAACCACTTTTGTTGGATCCCGGATGTCGAATTATTGATGGATTCCAATTTTCATAATTTTTTGAAGTCAATATGCGAGCGTGGCAAAAGAAAACGTGTTTTGACCAATTTCAGTTGAATTTAATCGACTGGAAATGGCCATTTTTCAAACGGACTCAGAATTGTTGAAATTAGTTTTTGTTAGAACCGTATCATCAAAACATAGCCAGATTAATTTTTCGGGAATTTTTAGAGTCAGTATGTGGCCCCTGTAAAATAAAATGTGCGTTTGAATTTAAAATATAATGATTATAATAACGGAAACTTATCGCAACAGCCGAATTGGCTTACCGGACATTTCCCATTGTGTCCAGAATGGGGGTATTTGGTTGGGACAACAGGCAGTGGGTTTGATTTGGAGGTGGAAGGAGAAGTTAATATATATATTTGTGAGGCCATTATTTTTATAAAATGAAAAAAAGAAAACCCTAAAGAAAAACTAAAATCTCCCAGCCGCCACTCCTTGAACCCCGTCGCCCTCGTTTGCCTCGCCGCCGGAGCCGCCTATAGCAACAGCCCCCTGTCGTGCCACACACCTGACCTCCCCTACATCTGGCGACCCCTCCCCTTCTTCCTCCCTCCCTCCGGGCCAAATCCGAACCCCAAAGCTCCAATGCCCAAATCAGCACGCCACCGTCCGAATACGACCACCACAGTCCCAACCCCGAGCAGCGCAACCCCCCCAGCCACCTCCAGACCCCACTCCCCCGCCTCCCATCTCCCCAGTCTGGCCGTGGACCCTCCATCAATAAAAAACCCAAATTTTATTATTTTCAGTGTACACATTTTGTCCCTGGCCTGTTTTAGGCATTTTTTTTTCCAAATAGTGCACCTATGGCCAACCCTCCACACTGCCAAAGTCGAAGAGCATGTCCTCCTCTTCGATTTGACTATATCGAAGTCACGGTTTGGATTGCGTAGCCACCGTAAAGCGCGCGCAAAGTCTGTTGTCCAAATTGTGTACTTTTGCGAATTTTGGCGAATTGGAGTATTTTCGGCGAAAAGTCCATTAGGCGAAAGTTGTTCAGAACGACGTGCTTACACTAGAGAAAAATGGAATGAAGGATTAAGCTCATTTGCAAAGTCTGGGATCGGAATAACAATTCAGAATGTCAGAAAACGTGTTAGAATAAAATCAAGGTGAGAACTTCTCACTTTTATTTTATTTTCTAGTCAAAATATATACTAGGATGCAGACAGTGCTTAGCATCACCCGACACCCGTCGCCCACAAACCACGGACGACTTGGTTGTTTGTTTGATTGTGTTGTGAAATTGATTGTGCGATGTGAATGGAATAAATATTTTATAGTTAAAAATATAATTTTAACGTGTATATGAATAAAATAAATATTTCATTTACAAATCGGACGATTTGTTTATGTACACACATTTGACTGATATTGTTTGGGATGATAAATTTTACACATTGTCCCAACTACACAAATATAATTCATTATTTGTTGGTTGAAACCCCACACTGGTATTAGGATGATATATGACATACTCTAGTCCCAATATTTAGTTGTATGTCAATCGATTGGTTGACAGACTGTGTAAGTGTTGATTATGTATATTTAATGCTTATACAGTTTAGAATGCACTTTGGATGATGGTTGATGAGTTTTGATTGTTGTTGCATACATATGTGTATGAAATCCATATAATCAACATTATATGGTAATTGATTGTGTCTGATTCCAGTTCAGAAAGATTAAATATTTTAAAATAACGAATATTTTAAAATAATGAATATTTTAAAATAAGATTCAGTAAAAGATCAAAATCTGATTTTGATGTCCGATTTGGGATGGACACGAATATATTTAAATATATAAAGCCGTGTTGATTAGATATTGGCCATTTTGATGTGAACGATATTTATATCGATTTTATTCACTTCTATAATGAATATCGAAAAGGAATTGATTTCAAAATCTAATGTTTTGAAAATATTATCATTTATATATCAATGATATGGAATATTCAATTTTGATTTGAAATTGAATATGAAGTTGAAATCGTTTTGAAAACGAATTTAAAACGATTTATAAAATATGTTTTAAAAGGAAATCGACGAAATATATATAATATATTATATATATATATATAATGGCCTGAATAGAACGCGTCGCGCTTCGGCAGTTCGCGAGTTTCGACCATTGACTTCGAACGGACATTACGGGAGATCCAATTGTCGGATTCTCCTAAAACCAAAACCTTTGGGTTCTTATCGAAAAGAGCTTTCCAATGAATACAAGAGATTTGAAATCTAACGGTTGGAATTGGAATTATGTCCAAATCAAATTTGGAAAAGGTCGATGTAAGTGCAGTTCGATGACCATTTATGGTAATCGACTGTACGGGCCTTGATAAAATTATTAAAAATATCAATAACTTGTGTAAAATCATAATAAATGATTTGGAAAGAATTGGGCTGAAAAATTCCATATTTGAAAAGATAAAAATATATTTTAATCGAAATGAACTAGTTATGAACTAGAAATATAAATTCAATATTTCTAAATAATTAATTGGATTTGAAATGGTTTTAAAAATAACCGGAATTTACAATATATGAAATGGAATGAATTTGAATCAAAATTATCTTCGGAATATTTTGATAAGGGATTCCGTGATTATACGGATATTGTGGAGGAATTTGGAAGATACATATGTATCGTTATTCCAATACGATATTTGTTGATTTCAGAATTTGATATTGAATATAAGCTGATATATTTTCTATTAAGAGCCTTGTATTTAATATCAAATGGGAATTGGGTTTGTAATGAACGACGTCTTCATTAACACTGTTCTTAAACCCAGTTGAGAAAAGATTAAATCTTTTTATTTAGATTTAATGGAGTATACCAATTAATTAATATTTAATTAGAACTAAATTGGAATTGATTTTTGGGTTTATCGTGAACGGTGTTTTAAATAACACTTGTTCTTTAACCCGATTAACAATGGAATGTAATTTTGGGTTTGTCATGAATGGTATCTTAAATAACACTGTTCTTGGACCCCGTGTGAAAAGAATAAATCTTTTTATTAAGATTTAATTGGAACTGAAAATGGAATGTGAATTGGGTTTATTGTGAACTGTGTTTTTAACGACATTCGTTATTTAACCCGAGTTACAGTGAAATGTGATTTGGAATTTATAAATCTTTTTATTAAGATTTCACGGGAATTTTCCAAAGTAACGGTTTTCCACTTTAATATATTAAATTGGAATTGAATGGAATTTGATTGGCAATAATCGAAGTGAACTTCTGTGG
>JASFAX010004058.1:0-40517 GCA_030737875.1 Allium sativum | reverse complement strand
CAACTTTCCATTCGATTGCGAATGTGCCACATTGGTGTATCTTTTATCAATGTGGCATTATTGATAGAAGTATCTGAACTCCATGCTGTCGAACTGGGTTCCGTTGTCAGTTATAATGACTTTAGGGATCCAAAATCAACAAATGAAATTTTTTATAATGAAATTAATCACTTGCTTCATTGTAATCATGGTCAATGGTTCATCTTCTGCGTATTTGGTAAAGTAGTCCACGACCACGATCGCATACTTCGCTCCGCTTTTAGCGATTGGAAGGGTTTTGATGATGTCAATCCCCCATACAGCGATGACCACGGGCTCACCATCGAGGTGAGTTGGCTAGGAGGTGCTCTGGCACCTATCGCAATGTCGTGAATAATTAGGTGCATCCTGATTTACGATAGGCTAGAAGTAGCCGTATCGCAATATCTGTTTTGCTAGCGTTTGTCCTCCGGTGTGATCTCCACATTCTCCTTTGTGCACTTCTCTCAATACACGCTTGACGTTGTCATGTACTACGCACCGAAGTAACGGGACTAAAAAACCCACTAATAGAGAACGTCACCATGCATAACATATCTTGAAGCTTTATAGACGATGGCACATCTCTCACTCTTTTTTGTTGGGAGCATTCCATTCTGCAGAAAGTTATTTATCGGGTTCATCCATGACTCTTTCTCAGGCTCGATCTCCAACACCGGATCAACTTCCATTTGATCAATGCTCGGAGTATCTAGTGTCTCAATTGGTACACTTTTGTCTCCTTTGGATTGTTAGATCTTGCTAACTTGTCCAACTTATCCGCTTTCTGATTCCCTATTCATGGAATATGAGATATGTTGTAATGTTCTAGGCCATCCAATAGCTCCTCGACTCTTTCTAGGTAGACTACAAGTCGCAGTCCTTTTGTTTGTAATTCCTAAAGAACTTGGAAAACGACAATATGAGAGTCAAAAAAGATATTCAACACCTCTACTCCTTAGCGAGCTTCAAATCGATAATCAGGGCCTCATACTCGGAATTGTTGCTAGTAGCGGAAAAATTTAGTCGCAACGCATAGTAAATTAACCGTCCTTAGGAGTCATTAATACGACCCTGGTGCCGGACCGCCGATCATTTTTAGAATTGTCTATGTACAGCTTCTAGGTGCCTGATTCCATGTTTCGTTCTTGGGGGCTACCTTCTTTATCTAGAACATCCTCCTTGGGAATGGTGAATTCAGCAATGAAGTCGGCTAATGCTTGCCCCCGTATCGATTTCGTTGGGAGGAAGTTAAGATCAAACCGACTTAGCTCGATGTTCCATTTGAGCAATCTTCTCGATGCCTCAGGTTGTGGAGGGCTTATCGAAGTGGTTGATCAGTGTATATCGCAATCTGATGAGCTTGAAAGTAACAACAGAGCTTCCTTGAGGCAATCAACAAGCTATAAGTTAGCTTTTTAGCCCTAGGATAGTTGCGCTCCTTGGCCGTCACTTTCTTGCTCACATAATACAATGGTCTCTAAATTTTATCCTCCTCACAGACAAGTGCTAAAGTGATTGCATGTGATGATACTGCCAAGTATATGAATAAGTCTTCATGATCCGCTGGTTTTGACAATATCGGCTGCCTCTCTAAGTGATTCAGCAGGTTCTGAAATGCTTAAATGCAATCTATGGTCCACTCGAAGTTGCGTTTCCCTCGCTTTATCAAATTGATGAAAGGAATGCATTTATTGGTGGCCCTGGAAATCAATCCACTCAATGTTTCTACCTTCCCTGCTAAACTTTGAATATCTCTGATTTTTCTCGGCTCGCTAATATTTCTAATTGCTGCAATCTGTTCATGGTTGGTCTCGATTCCGCATGAGCTGATATTGAAGCCAAGAAACTTCCACAACACAACGACGCAAGAGCATTTCAAAGGGTTCAGCTTCATTCCATAATGTTGGAGGATATTAAATATGTCTACCTAGTCACTCACGCAATCAGATGATTTTTTTGGATTTCACTAGCATATCATCCACATACACCTCCATCGACCTTCCAATTTGGTTGTAGAACACACGGTTCACTAAGCGCTGGTACGTTGCCCCAGCACTCTTCAGTCCAAAAGGTATGATCATGTAGCAGTACAATGAAAGGTCAGTGATAAAACTGGTATGTTCTTGGTCAGACACATGCATGGGAATCTGGTTATATCTTAAGTATGCATCCACAAAAGAAATAAGCTCGTTTCCTGCTGTTGAATCCACTAGCTGATTGATTCTGGGCAAAGGGAAGCTGTTTTTTTGAACAAACTTTATTCAAATCTGAAAAATCAATGCATGTATGCTATTTTCCATTAGCCTTCTAGACAAGGACCAGATTTGATATTCAGCCAGGGTATGTTGCATCTCGTATGAAACCATTGCCTCTCAGCTTCTCCACTTCTTCCTTTAAGACAGCTGACCTCTTCGGGCCCAGCATGCAACTCTTTTGCTTGATAGGAGGATGCTTTGGATTTATGCTTAATGCGTGACTCATAATCGATGGTGAAATCCCATATATATCGGCATGGGTCCAAGCGACTACATCTAGATTCGTCCATATAAAATATGTCTATTCCCTTGTCCGTAGGGGGTCCAAATGAGATCCCCTTTTAAAGACCTTTGTTGGGTCATCGTCATTAATCGGAATATCCATAGTTGCTTCATTAGGTGTTGCTCTTATGCATCCTGAATCTTTGTTCTCTCTGGTATTTATATTCTCGGATAGATAATAGGGTGACTCCTTCTACGATGTTTCCTTTATTTGCTATGTCAACGCCTCCTTTGCAGGAGGAGAGGCATTCTTAGGTTCCAAGCTATCTCCGTTATGCAACATCTACCATTCAGCCATATAGCAGGACCTTCCATTAACTTTGTCACCATGAACCATTCCTACTCCATCCTCGGTTGGGAATTTTACCAACAGACACTAGGGTGAAATGTAGGCTTTGAATTCTGCTAGAGACGACTAACCCAAAAAGGCGTTATATGGTAAATCAATATTCATAACAATAAACAAGAAGATTCATATTCTCTTGTGATCTCCTTCCCAAGTTCCACAGACAAATCTACTACTCCCATCGGAGTTGTTGTCGAGCCGTTGAAGCCAAGTATCCATCCAGCGCATGGCTTTAAATCTTTAGCTTCTAACTTCATTTGGTCAAATGCTTTCTTAAACAAAATGTTAACAGAACTCCAACAATCAATAAGGATTTTCCATACAATGGCTGCCCCGATGATAATAGTTATTACCAATAAGACGATATTTGATGTTTCTACTCCAATACTTTCTCTATCTCAGAAGATAACGTCATCTACCATTGTCTTTTGCTGCTTTGCCGGAGCGGTTTCCTCAAGGGTGCTACATTCTCCCACTTTTGGATGCTTAGTAGCATTGTCATATTATTCCATGGCTCTATTGTTGAACCCAACTGGATGCAGTCCTCCAACCACAGTATTGATAACCATTCCCTTTCCTTTCTACTGGGAAATAGCTCTAGGGGCCGGCTGGCCTTGATTTGGTGCTGAGTCTCTTACCCCCTATCTCTAGGGGAAACCTTATACTCATCCAACTTTCCTGCTCGAAGCAACTTTTCCACTACATCTCTTAAGTGATGGCATTCATTCGTTGAATGACTGTAAGTCTCGTGGAATAAACATAACTTCCCAGTCTCATGCTCCTTTCCAGTTGAATATCTCGATGGAGGCTTTTTGTATTAAATAACATTGAAGGTGTCCAAATAGATATTTCCCAAGGTGTCGTTCAGCGGCATATAGTTCTTGAAAGGTTGGAATCGAGGCCTCTTCTTAGGATCACTCGTTCGACACCTGCTTCTCTTATTATCGTTCGCACTTTGGCGGCCATTCCCTCCACTCTGATTGTTGACATTGACTTCAACTTTCCTTGCATTGTTACTAGACTTCTTAATGGCGACATTGCTCTGGACATCCTCTCTCGCAACATCACTGGGTTTCCTTTTCCGATACGAGTAAACCTCTTCTTACTATAGGCAAATATTAGCTTTCACATAAAACAATTCTCGAGTTAACCATGGCTTTCCAACTAGGTACTTCCCGAATTTTGTATCCTTATCCACTTCATCTATTAGTGCCATCAAAATAGTTTTTTCGTAGGGATCACTCACTTTTGTAACAGCCAGATTGAAACAATCCAAATATGATTTCAAGGTTTCTCCCGAAGCTTGCTTAACCACATAGAGCTTAATGACGTTTTTGGACTTCTGGGCATGGAGTTGAAACTAACTAAGGATCCTCTCGCTCAACTCTTTAAGGCCAGAAATCAATCGCGGTGGTTGCCGGGTGAACCACATCATAGCAACGTCCTCCAGGTATATTAGGAAAGCTTTGCACTTAATGACGTTTGGAGCAACTGCTGCATTCATGTACCAGGAGTATCTCATCAGATGCTACCTTGGATCAGTTCTTCCACCATAATGGTTCATGGTTGGCAAGTTGAATCGCCTTGGAAACTGGACACCCAATATGTCATCAGTGAAAGGTGCTGCGATCTATAACCCAGTCTTCATTGGTATAACCTTTACTGTCGGCCATTATCTGCCATACCATCACTTCTATCTCAGCATTGGTTAAAGCAGGATCGGGTTCAACACTACTTGCTTTTCTTGGACCTCCAACTCCTATTTTAGGTAACATCTGAATTCTCTTGCCCCTTGTGACCCTAGTCATTCACAGGACGAATGGGCTGAAAGAGCTGGCCTTGAGTTGGACTAGTAATGTTTGGATCCCTAAGAAGTACATGAGATCCACACATTGGCAGCAACATAGGTTTCGCTAGGCTAGGATAATTAGGGCCCATGTGACGAGGTGCTTCTTCTCGAGAAGGATGTGACCCAAATTGTACTTGCTCAAGGTTCTCAGGCCTTTCAAGAGGTCTCATTTGATGTGGGTGCCTTTCGTTCTCCTCTGAAGAAGATGAGTAGTCTGCTACTTGGTGACGGGTAGGAGATGGCATTCTCTGTCTGTGAAGCTCGTCCATCTGTCTAGCCATCCAATCCACATTTTCCTAAATCGCGGCACTATCACGTCTTTGAGCTGCTAAGGCCTCATATGTTTCTTCCATCATTGCGAGCAAGTGTGTAAAATCAATCTACGAAACATATGTAGGTGTAGGTGGTTGGTTATAGTAGCAAGCATTGAAGTCGCAACACCAGCTGGATTTGAGGCATTGGGATCGGTTCGGGTAGAAGCATCAATGACAACAAGTTGTTTCGGGTTTCGCCCTGCAGGTCTGATATGGTCATCAACATCAGTAGGGTTCGGATTCTTGGATCGGTTCACAGAGGCTCCACCTGGTCAGATCGCGGGAGCTACTTTGGGGTCAGGTCGGACCCGATCGGTCCCCTGCGAGCTGGTGATGGTGAGAGCTTGTGCACCACTTCTTTGGACCTTGCTTATTTCATTTGCTCAAGAGGTCTGTTGTTCCTTACTTTTCCTTGGAGCCATAGAATTTGGATGCGTTAGAATCAGCGAAAACTTCAAAAACGATGAAAACGTGGATTAACTCTTCGGACTTGGTAATCCAAATAGTAGAATGCCAATCCAGAAAGTTGAGAATTCATATTCTCAGTTAAAGCACCAAAATGTTAGACCAAAAATGGCACTAACACCCAATTGACTAGGATTCATAGAGGATAATGAAGAATAATAATCCAAAAACAAAGAAAAAGCAATCGATACACAGGATTTATAGTGGTTCGGCATTAACGATCCTACACCTACTTTATAGTTCTTCGATTTAGTAATAAATTACAAGTACAATGCTGATAATCACTCTCACTAATAAAAACAATTCACTCTTAGGATTTATAGAATTATACTTAAGTACAATCTGAATAAAAAGGAGGAATATTAATAGTGGTGGAGCTCAGGTGTGTACAGTGCCAAAAAGATCCTTCAAAATGTCTTTGGAACTTGTATTTATAGGGGTTCCTAAGAGTAGGATGCTACGTGGGACCCATCCACAAAATCCCAGAATTGATCGTGGGTAGGCGGGAAAGTGTTCTTAGAGCGGGTCTTGCCACTTGTATCCCGATCTGCAATAATAGGAAAGAGAAATGGTAAAGAATGTGGAGTGTATTCATGGCTTCAGGCGGTTCGGATAGGGGTACGCAATCCGATCCGATGGGGTAAACGGTATTTCCGCATTGCTCCTTCCACATGGCCAAGCAGTTCCGGATGAGTTCATTCAACCTGACCTGGTGAAGCTTAAGCCTTGTTATCTTCGTGCATGTTTGGGTCGAATCTGACCCGAACTAACCACTTTGACCCGATCCCTGACTCATCACAAGTTGAAACATTGTTGCTTCTCTGATTCAAGGCATTGCAAGGAATCCGACCTGGTCTATAGGCTTCAAATAATCATGATTCCTGACTCTTTGAATAGTTGATCGCGATATTTGGTCTTTGTGTGGCCTAGTTACAAATTAGGCCAACACCTCATTAATGCGATATATGTTTGTGTCATGTATCATTATGTATGCAAAAATGTCATAGTATAACATATAAGTTCTATATGTATGCACAATCATTCACCAAAATGCAACTTTCATATGATGATTATATCATTGTTATCCATAGAAAATTAAAATGCGCATATATACATATGCAATATGTAAGTGATTGAGCCAATCTAGTGCGTAGTGTGTGCGCATCCACGAGCAACCACTAGCAAATACTTGCATCCACTTGCAACTATCAATCATAACATGTCTCAAACACATGTTTTCAACCATTGGTTTTTCTACCTAAGGACTGAAGGTTCGAACGATAGGATAAAAATACTTAAATGGTAGAAGAAAATAAGAAATATAAAAGCTCAGAAAAGAAATTAAGAACGTACTCGAAAAGAAAAGGGTAAGAAACACAAATCTTATCTTCGGTTTCCCACGTTGCGTCTTCGCAGTCTTCTCCCCACTGTATCTTCACCAATCTGATTTCTTTGTTGCGTAACTTCTTAATATCTGTTCCAAGAATACAAGTAGGAACTCTTCTCACCGATGCTTCCTTCTCAACCTCTACATCTTCAAGTGTGCCCGGTTCTACTACCTCTCATGTATCATGTAGACATTTCCTCAAATGGGAAACATGAAACAGGTCATGTATGCCCACCAATCTCTCTAGTAGTCTAATCCTACAGGCCATCTGACTTATCTTCTCCACTATTGGGAATGGCCCTACGAATCTTGGTGCCAATTTCCCTACTGAGCCAAAGCAAACTACATTCTTCAGCGATGATACTTTAATGAGGACCATATCTTGTACTTCGAATTCCAAATCGGTCCTCCTTTTATCGGCATATGAATTCTACTTGTCCTGAGTTGTCTTCATCCATCATCGAATAAGATCAATCTTCTTAGGAGTCTCCCGAATCATCTCAGGTCCAAATAAAAGTATGTCCATAGACTCCCACCAACAAGTCGGCGATCTGCAAGTTCTTCTGTAAAGTGCCTCGAAGGTTGTCATGCCTTTGCTTGACTAATAACTGTTGTTGTAGGAGAACTCAACCAATAGGAGATGCTCCTCCCAAGTCCATCCTAAATCTAGGAAACACAGCCTTTAAAGATCCTCAAGAACCCTATTCACCCTCTCAGTTTGTCCATCGGTCCGAGGGTGGTATTTTGTGCTCAAACATAGCTCTATACCTAGTGCCTCTTGTAAGCTTTCCCAAAGCTCACTAGTGAAGATGAGGTCACGATCACTTACTATATTGGAAGGTACCCTATGAAGTTGGACTATCTCTCGAAGATATATCGATGCTAGCCAAGATGTCGTCCTCTTACTCTTGACAGGAATAAAGTGAGCGCTCTTCGTAAGTCTGTCTACTATCACCCAGATATTGGTGTTTCCCATCCTCGATCAGGACAGTCCATCAAGGAAGTCCATAGAGACGCTCTCCCACTTCCATTGTGGGACATCCAAGGGCTGAAGCAATCCACCAGGTTTCCATTGTTCAGCCTTTACTTGTTGGCAAGTCGAACATCGAGCCACAAATTCCGCCACGTCCTTCTGCATGCCAGTCTAAAAAGAAAAATCTCTTCATGTCTCGATACATCTTGTCCTTGCCCAGATGGATAGTCATCCAAGAATGATGAGCCTCCTCAATGACTATCCTCAACAAATTTCTATCTCGGGGAACACCGAGCCTTCCACCTCACTGTATCCACCCTTTATTATCCATAGAGTATCTACTAAGGTGAATATAGGTCTCTCCTCTAACAAGTCTATCCAAGACATCTGCTATTTGTGGGTCCTCTTTCTGTATGGATCCAATATGCTACATGAGAGTCGGATGTACTATCATCGATGCAAACAAATCGGGTATGGAATCCGCAGATGGCCTAAAATCGAAGGTCAATATAAACTCCAAGCTCCTCCGCTCTACGAATAGAGGACTCAAGGTCATCCTCTTCTTACTCGATGCGTCCGCCACTACATTACGCTTGCCCGGGGTATAAGCTATCTCAAAGTCGTAGGATGCTTGGAACTCCATCTGCCGTTGCTGCCTCAGGTTGAGGTCCTTTTGTGAGAACAAATATTTGAGCGACTTATGATCCGTGTATAGATCAAACCTCTCTCCAAGTAGATATTGTCGCCATGACTTCAACGCGAACACTATAGCAGCCAACTCTTGGTCATGGGTAGGGTAGTTCTTCTCATGAACACTACAAGAAAAATCACATATAGCAGCGACGAAATCCTCTTCTAATACGTCTCTATATTGGCTTTAGCGACGGATTTCCTGCATAACATGGTGGCCGGTGAAAACCATGACGGTAATTGTGTCAGATTTTGCGATGGACTTTAGCATGAGTTTTCCGAAAGTTCTCCATCATTTTACTAATTATACAATAAAAATAAAATTTATTTATTAATTTAATTTTAATTTATATACCGACTGTTAACTGACGGATAATTAATTTGTAATAAAATATTATTTAAAAAAGGAGTGGGTAAACCCTCACTAATTGCCAAGGGATTAGCGACGGAAATTAAAATGGAGAAAACTTAACCTCACTTTTTTGTTGGTAATTCGTCGATATTCCCCTTCTGATTTACCTATATATATATACACGCACACATATACATATACATACGTGCATATATATATATATATATATATATACACACACACACATACACACATATACATATACATACGTGCATATATATATATATATATCAAACTAACATCATTTAACTATGAACACTGAAATAAATAACATATTAAAAAAAACAAAGATAAATTAGCTAATAATATTAATTTAGAACTAAAATGAATATTCATAATCACATAAAAAAACTACAACATCCACAATCCTTCATTAATTCATACATCAAGCTGAATTATGAACAACAAAACCATTCAGTTGGTTCCCAACCTAGATTTACAGGATACAAGAATAACAATCGTAATTATTCCCTAAATGCTGTTTCAAATGGAGATATTTCTGTTACCTCATTATGACTTGTGCCCGTACTTCGTCCTCGATTAATGTTCTAGATGCTGATACGGTTGACGATGCTTCTTGTGCTACTCCATCGCTACTTGTTCGAGACTTGGGTATTGGCAATATTTCAACCCTTCCTAGCAATCTCGTTAATATTGTTGGTGTTTCGTCGCTTTCTCCGTTTTTGGCTTCACCTAGTAATGAACAATCATATTAGCGAGAACCACATTTATTAATGCGTGTACATTAGAGACCAAATTGGGCAAACCATTGAATATGATAGACATGAATACAATGCGTATGTTCCAAATATAGAAACTCACATGCGTATGTTGCAAATGTAGAAACTCCCATACTGGATAGTGCCCTGAACAAGAATAAAACCTGTTAATTTAACTCAAAAGAAAAACCATTATGATTAACCCTTTAAACGTACATCATCAGGCAGTAGCACAAAGATACCTTGTGATAGTTAATTAGAGCATTTACAATGGGGATTGATGCACATTCTATTAGAAGTTCAGTCTATATCAATCTTAAATAAACAATCTTTCATTCCAGTTGCTGGTATCTTGTTCAAAGGTTTTCCCGAATCTAGAATGCCCATAGATTCTACTATGTTCCTCTTTATAGTCAACTTGACCTCCCTTCAAATAATAGAAAAGTTGCATGCTCTGAAATATATATTTGAAAACGGAAAAATACTCAAACTGGCTGTCAAACTGAATGAAAAAACATGTACTTAAAAATTGAAATGGTCAAGGGAAAAATAGAATTGATCGGTAATGGCAAACTTATCATGAGTACTTGTTAAAGAACCCATGTAGCGACCCAGGGTTTTCGGCTTCGAAAATCGACACAAATACCTTTACTGTACCTCATGCCGACCTTTCCAATACCGAGAACACCGGATTGTTAATGAAAGAATTTAGAGGGTGAGATAAGAAAGAAAGAAATATAAGAATAGAAGAAGAAGAAGAATACAACACAGAGTCTCACATCGCAGTGGAACAAAATATAATATAAAATATATCTTGATTGAGAGCTTTAAATAAAACTTACAATCATCAGAGTACATGAACACATTTGGACAGTTATAACAATCTGCCCTTATACAACACAGCAGAATAACACCAAATGTGTCTGGACTCCTCTAGCACGCCTTTCGTCGTGTTCGATAACCTGATCCTGCAAACCTGGGCTAACCCGAGCATTTACAAAACACCGGGTCAGTCTGGTGAACCAGAGTGAGATAAACTCGCACAATATTAAGGGTAGATCATCAAATCAGGATTTTAAAGTTCGAAATCTTTTCAAAAGAAAAGGATAATCGTAAGACCGAATCCACACATAAACACGGATGGTTTTTACCTTACGATAACCCAAAATAGTTTGAAACCAATATCTTTTCTGATATTATAATAATGTCTCAATATAAGTAAATAACAATCTAGTGGAACGCTTGCATCTCACGCTCCACATATATAGTATACAATCAAAACCGCGGGCGCTTATTGGAGATTGGATTCCGACCTTGACAAGGTATGGGACCACCTTCCGATGATGTACCTCTAGAGGTGAATACACCTGGGTTCAACAAGAACGTCTTGCAACCCGGCCCTCACATGACCGACCACTCATTTCGCTTGAGTGTATCGAATGTATATCACCAACGGTTGGACTCAAACCACCGTTCCCGAATGGGCAGAATCGATAGAATAAGAAACAAAAGGAATTTCTCTAGATAGGTGATTATACACCCTAATGGGAGCGACCCACATAGCCATGCTGCCTGCCCGATTTCTGTCATCTCCCGGTTGATGAGGCTTGAGGTCAGAACACATCTGATCATCATACACTTTGAATGCCACATCGTCAGATCCTCTGGATATCACTAATTGATATTCACAAAAATACTCTGTGGTCAGCTAAGAGAAGGTGTACGGCCTTCCCCGCCATCAACAGAAATACGTTTGAAGAAATCAACGTACGTGGCCCCTTTGGAAATACTCTGTCAGACACTCGTCCATACAAGTCATCCAGGAACAGGATGAACCGAAGGTACCCTCCTACTGCATCCCAGGAATCACCCTACCGATCAGTAGCGAGAAGTCCTTGCAATCCGTAGATTCCCATCACGACAGAATCACTGTTGAAATATCTCCGGCCGCTAAACCAGAGAAATTCAATCAGTAGTTCTTCCGCTCAAGAAGATCAACGGTCTTCCATTGCTCCATCTTTATTAATATTCTTTCGCGTATTCGCTGGTCGGAATGGTTTTCGAATATATATTCGATCCCGGTCTTTCCATACCAACGATCGTATAGGTCAGATTTTGATAGTCGGTGTTTTAACTATCAAATGAATAATTGTGTGAACGACATGAGTTTACCAGTTCAATAACAACACCACATGGCCTCTTTAATTAAAACGATTAATGCTAGTTAATCTCTAACCCTTGAACACTTCAAATATACTTTTTTTGACATAAGGTTCTTTTAAATTATTTCATTTTCTTGTTTAAGAAAATATCCTCTAATCATACTCAATCATCGTTTCCAACCTAATTGCTATTTTATTAACCATATTGGGAAAACGACTTATCTCACTTCAAGTGAAAACAATGTTATAACGTCTTCTTTATTTCACCACTTAAATGTAATGACCATTTATTATACTTTTAGTATACCATTCGCAAACTTAACGTTTCAATTTCCTTCTATCTTGAAAACACCATTTTATCTCCCCACCGTTTCTTTTCATCATTTTTTTTGCATGCCAAATTCCTTTTCACTTCCGTTACTTGGAAAGAACTCATTTATATATCCTCGACCCTTCATTTTTTTTATCTCGTTATTATTTCCCATATGGAAAATAAATTATTCCTCTCCTTTCACATTACAACTAATATCATTCGTAGAAAATCCCGAGGTCGTTCAAGTTGGGGTATTTATTTACCTCTCAGACCTTGATCAACAACGGTCTTACCTTTAGATAAACATCGGTTGTAACTCAAAACAGATATTTATTTTAATATCGAATACACCTCATTTAGCTATCTTATCGATAAAAACTTCTTATCCTTGTAAACTCCCAAAATTTCTTAATTCATTAATTAAGAAAATTATATATATAATACCCCGTTTTCCCTTTACCTTTCTAAACGATACTTCTCATCACTTGGATTTTTTGTTAAAATCCTATTTCTTACCACATCACTTCTAACCCTTTCTATTAAAGTCTTATCTCGTAATTTCCTCTAATTCCTTTATTGAGTAATATTTATAAATCCTTTACACCTCATTCCTTGTTATAATTTCGTTTATAAAACATGGTTCTATATAACCCTTCTTTATCACTTTATAAAATCATCTAAAAACCAATTATAAATTCAATAAATAAATAATAAATATTTATTTGTTTTCTTCCATTCTTTAATTCAAATAATAGATTTAAAAAAAACTATTCTCAGTTATAAAATAAATTTTATAACTTTAACTCGTCGATTTTCCTGACGGCAGATTGATATCTAAAAATGGTTCATTCATAGGCCATGTGCTGTCGATCACCCAACCAATAATACCCATTTATTTAAACCAAACAAATATTGAATTTCAGGTCAATATTCAACCATCAAATCAAAACAATTCAATAATGGTCTTATATCAGTCTATAACGACCATTCAATATCCACCACAACAATCAATCAAAACAATTCATTTATTAAAACACGTTTATTTTATAAACGTGACCAATGAGGTAACTTACCTCAATTGGAACCAATCGTTAAAAATAACGATTTGGGTTTCACTGAAATTAAATGACGTTTAATTTCGTCAGTTCAAACAAGATATATATAAATATATCATAAATCAGTCAAACACTAGCAACTATAACACACAAAGATAAAAACCCAACTTATAAAATATAAGCGGGAAATAACTGAGTGAGTTTAACTCACCTTTGTTTTGATTTCCTTGTTTAATCGCCTGTTGCAGTTAAAATTAAACAAATGTTTAATTTAACTGAATAATCCAGTTCATTTCAGATGCGTCCAGTTCTGTTCCATAGTGTAATACTGGTCAAGATCGCTCCAATGTTTTCTCGTTCTGTCCCATTCTGATCATATATGATGGAGTTAAAATTTAAATTAATATAATTAAATAAATTCCTAACTACCTCAATTAACCAAATTAATTATCATCTTATTAAACAACCGCCCCCTTTTGTTTTCAAATATTGGTCCAACATTATTTAGAAAAATAACTATACTCCTTAATTCAAGTTTTATCCTCACAAATTACTCACTAAAATTTAACTAGTAACATAAATAAAAAGCTTTGAATAGGTTTTGATGTAATTGGGCTTACCCCTTATGCCTTGGCCCGTTATTGCCCTAACCCGCATCCACTTTTCCCCCATAAAACATCGGATCCCTTCTTTTGCTTCCCAAATCGTCCGCCGCCACAAAATTAAATACGAGAAAAGGAATGGAAACCCTAGAACGAGACCGAAGTCCATCGCTACTCCCCTCAGTAAATCGGACGTCCCTCGCTTCAACAGCCTCACCATCAGTTGCTCCGCCATCCCAGAGACCGAAGACCCAACAAAGAAGCTAAGTGTTTTTTTTTTCTTAATTAAATCTCTGTTCTTCCCTTTTTTTCTTTTTTTTCATTCGATACTGAGTTGGTTTGGGTTTTGTTCACCGCGTATTTATACTTGTGAACGGTTACAGTGATTTGGGATTTGTTACATCCTACTTAGAATTAGCTGCACCTAGATTTTTAGGTGATTTTCCCCATTAATTCAGACATGTATGGTCGAACTGATTTGTGATTGATATTTGGCCTCTGCGTGAGGATTTACAGTGAACCGTGCGATTCTTTGTGATGGATTTTCTGTGTTGTCTTGGTCAGACTCGAACTATCCCTATGTAGATGTTGTGAACTGTATACGCTTCATTCGTATTGTCAATTCATTCTGAAATTCAAATCCCTTTGCTGTTTGAATTGTCTTGTAAGCCATTGATTTTTTCCTCCTTTTATCGATTGCAGATTCGAGTTGTAATGTCATGAGATCTACAGACTATATACATATAAATGTATAGCTGTTTTTCGATTCAGATTTGATGTAAAAATATATTCAACTGTTCACTGTACTATATAAATTAATTTATACCTACATTTGATTTTTCTCAGCTGTTCATGGTACTTTTCTAGCTATTCACTGCTTTGTTCAATCAAACCATACGTAGGAAGATATACATATATATTGTTTTCTGTCCATTTGGTTCCTCATTTGTATCACCACATATATGAGTTCCAATGTATTGATCATTTCTATGTTGATTTTCCAGATATATTTCTATATTTATTTACCTACTTTTCTTAGCTATACTCATAGCTGTATACCTTTTTTTTTCAGATCAATCCTGTTGGTGATGAAGAAGTGACGCTGGGAGAGGATTTTGTTTTAGATTTCTCTGCTATTGGATTTGTTGTATCAATGTACAAATTTGATTTCTTTTTTGTATTGGAAATTTCATTCTTACTGTTTGGTGAAGGAACAATACATATATGGGTTTTCCTTTGGTTGTTTATTGCCTGTACGAGTTGATGCAAAAATATATCAATATATTTTATCTGTTAGTTGAAACCATTTAAATAAACACGATATCAGATGACGTTGTGAAAAGTAGTTTCTTGTATCAATAGAAGTATCTTACGAAATCTCACAATCTGAAGCTATTCTCAACATTTATGAACCGGAACCAAGCATTGTAATTTAATATTATTAAACGAATAATTAAATCTTTGGCCGAGTCTCGCAAAATGCCGTAAAATTTAGTTCATGTTGAAATGCAAATCTTTGGACTCTTATGCTATACCACGCAGATATAAGCTATTTCAATAGTTACATGAACACAAATACTTATATTAAAGGAATACAATTTTCATTGTATATTGTAAAAAGTACATGTACTGAGTAATTGTTCATGGCAGCACCTGTTTTCTAAGTGCAAATATTTGCGATAGCAAATCATCATTTGCATTGTTCATTCAAAAAGAAAAGACAGTTTTCTCTTCATTAAGTAAACGTTTGGAGCAGCAAATGCATTTTGCACTGTTTATTTTTTTTATGTATGATATTTGCACTACATGGTGCAGGTTTAAAATTTTAATCTCGGATGCAAATATTTTCACATAACAGAGGCAGGTTTGCACTATTATTTTAATTGAATAAAAATAACTGATGTTATCGAATAAAATCAAAATAAAATACCACATATTCACTATTTCCCCAATATCCCGAAAATAAATAATATTATATTATTAATATAATTTAAATATTCAATTAAAATGGCCAGATCCAATTACTTAAATTCAAATCGATATTTTAAATAAATAAAATATTCAAAATAAATGGTCAGAAAACACGGGACATTACAACCCAAGTCGAGCATTAAAATATGGTTGTCCTTCTTCTTTGCACCACCAAAATATGATAGCCCTCCAAGTCTCTGCATAAAAACAAAAGAACTCCTTAATAAACTTATATTCATCACCTACCATTTCTGAACCAACTTCTGAAATAGTTGAAGTTTTGGACGTGTAAATAAAACGTTGATCTAAAAAATTGAGGTTTGCAAAAAACTTCAACCACACACGAATGCATTTGTCAGCAAGAAAATGAAATGACAGAGGCAACATAACACAAAAGAGGTTTACTCATAACAAAAAAAACTAACATTGGATGTGAGTTCTGTATTAAAGTTATGAACATTTCATGATCAGAGAACACTTGTAAGAATCAAACTCATGGCAACATGGAGTTTGGGACAAAACTGCATTATACCACAAGGGCAGAACTTTACTTACATGATCCGAGAAAAGGACCACATATGAAGGTACTTTTATTTTCCGTCGCTTGCATTTCACAAAGCCGCCGGGCATTTTGGTGATATCCATATTCTTCGTAGACCGGGGATTCGAGTGCCTTTCGATACTCCTGCAAATGATTTCACATTGCTTGTTGGAGTTCAAGACTAACCACACAGTATGAATTTTGTATTCAAATGCAACAATGTCCAATAAATGGGATTCCACCCAAGTTAATCTCTTTATACATGGAACTAGGCAGCACCTTCATTGAGTTCCAATGAACAAAAGCTGGTTTTTTCTGTATTAACCTATGGTAAATACACAATAAATGAATAAACCATACTTAAGATTAAATTAATCCACATTCATGAACTATGAAATGATAAAAAAAATGAATAAAAGACACGAAAGAGATCTATGTAGCATATAAGGAAAACAGTAAATATGAAATCATCAATATCGATCTGTATTAATCGATTCATAGAACTCTGCTAATTTATCCATAAATCGATAACAATCAATGTAAAACTTGGCATGGATTCATTTTGCTTTTCCATGCTAGTTTGAAGGAAAGGACAACTTTTCGTGGTAGAATGCTGAATTAAATTTCTAAACACACAATAATAATGCCTAAATTCAGGTGTCGGTCTATAATTGAATTTCTACAAGTATAAGGATTAAACTATGCTCGCATTGACACAAGAGGAAAGCATACACCTTCAGGCACAACCTATTTGAAACATAGCTTTGTTTATAGTTTATACAAAAAATGTTTGGCTAATAATAAATAAAACTATGTAGCGAAGGTGTAGTGGACAATTGTGGAAGTTAGTTTATATATATGAAGTTACAATAAACAAATGCATTGTATAGCCATAAACATTTTATGTCATATGTAGCTTGTACACGAAAATAGTCCACTTTATGTAATTTATTCGTTCGCATGTATCAGAAAATTAAAAATATGTCTCCCCTTGTTGCAGGTAGAGTCAAGCTTGCATCAGAGAATGTAAATTCTAAATCATTATCCAGGCTTATCAGTTACTTATAATCAAGCTATTTATAGAATAAGAGTGTGAATAATCTGTAAATAGCAAGCAAACCTGATCATCCCAACCTTTATCCTTGTTGTAAATAGCAGTAGCTCCAAAACTTCTTGCAGGATTGATCCCAGTGCTAGTAATTGGAATGGTTGCCAAATGAACCATGAACACATCAAACCCAACTGGAAGTGGAGCTAGCACTACGTTAACGATGTATCATGTTGTAAGTTGAAAGGAACATTATGCCCTTACATTAAAAAAGGAAAAATGAGTACTTACAGGCTATTAAAAAAAATTCATGGCATATTTTTGATGGAGATCGAAAATCTTATATGGACATAAATGATAGTGCTTTTTTGACACTCTATACCACATATACGCACAGGAAATATACAGACTCGAGATAATTGTCGGCTCATTGCTAAAAAATACTTACCCTTATTGTCACTGACCATGATAATTGTGCTTCAGTTAATGAAATATGTTTTATGCTTTCAAAAATATGTTGTGCCTTATTCCAATCCGATCTTCCTGTTTTTTTTAATACTACTTGAAACCACAGAAAAATGTTTTCACAAGGATTAGGAGAGCTTCTGGAAAAATCAGAGTCAATATGCATTTGTAATTATTTCTTGACAAATTTATGTCGCCGACAAGTGGCAGGATTTAAAATTTCCTTAGTTTATGTCACCAAAGTGGCAGGATGTAAAAGTTGCTTAACTTTATTTCCATAGACTATTGGCCAAAAAAATGAAAGGTGATTAGTACATAAAAAAAATTAGGTGCTAAGTTCAAATGACTATGTTATTGCATGGAAAATCAGGAATATAACCATTTATAGGGTTATTTAATATAGCATATATATTTATTTTGTAAAGGTTAAATGATATACAACATATTTTTATAGATTAGGATAAGTTTCAATTATCGACCAAGTCAAATCTCAGGTACCATTAAACCTGCCAAATTGGCTTTTTCTCCTTAAAACTGATGGTGGATAAAACTAAGTAACATGCTATATTTGGCAATAATTTAGGCTGTGAATGCATATAAATATGGAAACTAAAACAATAACTCATAGAGGTGATTAATGCATAAACACATTAAGCTTTCTTACCCTAGAAATTTAGTATTGTCAGAACTCATTGCATCATTGAGTAGAGCTTAACCTTTAGGTAAACGGATAGCAATAATTCTTGCTTTGTTCCTCCAAGTCAGCGCTGAAATCATAAATAGAGCAATCCAAAATAATAAATTAAATGCAGCAAAAATAATATTAAAAGATTGTAGTTTCACTATTCAATTTAAGATTAATTAAGTGATAAAAATAGATGTTGAACATGCACGAAATTGCACCAAAAGCTTTGGTACATGCTAACAACCAGGAACAAAAGTGAAATCTGAAAAAGAGCTTTCAACCCACCATCAAAATTTAAAGTGAAAGTTCTTGATTTTTGTATTAATTTTTTAAAAGATATTACAGTTTAGCGATCTAAACATATATTCAGAAACTGTTATAGTATGTAAGAATTATCGTCCCGCTAACATTCCAATGTCATTGAAATAAAGCATTTGGATTATAATTATCAAACTCGTATAAAACTATGTTTAAAGAACTTTTTTTAATTACGTTCTAATTGTTATGACAATTTGTTTTACAATAATACAGAAATGCAAAACCCCACTTCTCTTCTGATACTCAAAATCATGGGTTTTTTTGTGGTATTTCTAATAGATTTTACTGAAGTTAACTTAATTAACTTCTCTAATCTTTGTTTTCAATCTTATCTATGAAGGACAACAATTTTGTCGATGTTTTCAATTAGGCAAACACCACAACATGTTCAAACACTTCATCGCACAAACAATTCCATCGCACCAAAAAACCAAAGATTAAAAATAGGATGAGAGAAGAACCTGTTGCCTATGCTGCACAAAATCGTTCTTGTCAAACTGCAGCAGCACGGATGGAGGAACACTAGCGTCGCGCGGATGTAAGAGTCGGAAGCACAGATTGAGGAATAGTGGCGGCACGCGGATCTAAAAGGCGGTAACACGGATGTAAGTGGTGGAGGGAGTGGCGGCAGGTCGAATCGATTTAGTTTTTTTTCTTCCTTTGTTTTTTTATTCTGAAACGACAGGCGTAGAAAAGTAATGGTTGGCAGACGTATGAAGGCCCATTTTACAAAGCCCATTTGAAATCCCTATACAGTCCAACGTTTATAAAAATTGTACTTTATCTTAGTCAGAATTTATTGAAAATTTTAAAATTAGAATATGAAGTATTATACAATTCAAATCAAACTATTAAATGAACTTCTTCAATATTTTGAAGTTTAGAAATTTTGGTTATTTCGTGTCAAACAATAATTAGTTTTATAAACTTTATGATTTATTTCAAATTTATTCAAGGTGATTTTAAATTTTTAAAATTTTCGAAATATAAAATATAATTATCAACTATAATTATAAAATATAAGTATCAACTATAATTATCAATTATAATTATTAAATACAATTATTTAAAATTAATTATTGAGTACAAGATATCATTTCATAAGTATTAAATTTTATTGTTAATTATTAAATAAATTTATTGAGTACAAGATAACATTTATGTTGGAATTCTGCTGCAAAATAACTTCGATAAATATTCGTCGCTATTCTACTTGGATTTGCAGCGGAAAGTAGCAGCAGAAATTTCCTATTGGTAATTTGGCGCAATTTACAACAGCTTAGCGAGGGATGACAGAAGACAAAGATAATAAATAAAAGAAAAAAAAGGTGAAAAAACGAAAAAATTATGCCTTTTAGATCACATGGAAATCCATCATAAATTAGCGACGAAAATTTCCACTTCTAAATATATGACGCTAAATCAGTGTCTTCTTGTAGTGGAACTCTCAACTATCTACTACCATATCATACTACCCTTCCTTCTTGCATCAAGACAGTACATGGTCCTGTGCTACAAGCATCTGTGTAAACCATGAACATCTTGTTTAATTCGGGTAGAGTCAGAACTGGGGCTGATGTCAGAGTCCACTTCAACCTTTGAAAGGCATCCTCACAATCAATCCTCCATGAAAAAGCCAAGTTCTTCTTCAACAATCGGGTAAGTGGGGCTAATAACCTTGCAAAGTCCTTGATGAACTTTCGATAATAGCCCGCCAACCCTAGAAAACTTCTCACCTCCATCGCATTCTTCGGAGCCTCCGATCTTGAACTATGGTGACTTTAGCGGGGTCCACCGCTATCCCATCCATAGAGACTACATGCCCTAGGAATCTTACTTCCTTTCTCCAAAAAGTGACACTTAGAAAAATTTTCCTTCAGCTGATGCGATTTGAGAGTGCATAGAACCTCTCCTAAGTGTATGACATGTTCCTCCTCATTCCTTAAGAAGATCAAAATATCATCCACGAAGACCACCACAAACTTGTTCAGAAACTCTCTAAACACCCTACTCATCAGGTCCACGAAATATGCGGGTACGTTGGTCAACCCAAAAGGCATGACCAACCAATTAATGAAACTATCTGGAGTTCTGAAAGCAGTCATATCGAATTGTCCTCTGCCACCCTCAACTGATGAAATCCCATGACCAAATCCATCTACGAGAAAACTGATGCGCCTACTAGCTGATCAAACAAGTCATCAATCCTCAGTAATGGGTGCCTATTCTTCTTGATGAGCTTATTCAGCTCTCTATAGTCCACGCATAGATGAAGTGAACCGTCTGCCTTAGTTGCAAAGATAACTGGAGTTCCTTACTCTAATATACTCCGTCTAATGAATCCTTTCTCGAGTAGCCACCTATTTTCTTGCTGAACTCCCTCCTCTCTCTAGGAGCCATGTGGCGCACTGGTAAAGCGACTGACTTCACATTCTCTACCAAGTAAATCCAGAAGTCTATCTCACACCTCGGAGGTAATACCCTAACCTTATCAAACATGTCTGAATAATCTCTGACTATGGACACTAATCGCAAAATGTAAAGAAAAGTATCAAGGGAATCTAGTAAACTGAGCATAACTGACCACCACAGGTCAAATGAAATCCCGAGAGTTCTCCATTAGCATGTCAGAAGATGCAAAACTCTCCTCTCATAGTCTAGGATGAAACCATACATGGCTAGCCAATCCATTCCTAGTATCAAACCATAGCCATAACGCCCAGCACGTATGCATCGCATTCAAATTCGATGCCCAAGATAGCTATTTTCAAACCTTACACATCATGTATAAATGAGCGGATCCTTCTATGGGGTTTGGGACTACTACAGGATCAGAGACTATACTAGTATTAAGATGCATACTATCTACAACAGAACTAGATATAAATGAATGAGAAGCGCCAGAATCAAAGAGGTTTCTAACATGATAGTCAAAAAGGGAAATCAAACCTTCTACAATGATTTTCCTACCTCGATCAGCCTAAAAAGCATGCACTTCTCCAAAAGATCCTGCCCCTTGTCCTTGATTTTTACGACATTGCTTAGTGAAGTGTCCCACTTTACCATAATTAAAGCATGCTTTCTTTGTCTTTCTACGGTCTTTCACAAAATGACCCAAAGCTCCGCAATCATGACGCTTGACATCTTTCTTGATCTGAGCCTTGTCAGGCTTCCCTCCTTTCTTTTGCGACCCCTTCTTGGGCCATCACTTCTTTTTCTCTCCCTTAGCATGTACTTCTTTAGTGTTAGTGTCTTTTTTGTCATCCTTGCCATCTACGTGCATTAGAGCCAGTCAACTCGCCTCTCAAACATCGCCCTCATCGGTATATGTGACAGTGCTAGTCTTTGGAGAGGTTGATTCAACCCTCTCGCAAACCTAAGGGCGTTCTTATGCGGTGTATTTACCAAGTCCAGACCAAATCTCGCCAGCTGATTAAACTTGTTGACATATTCCTTAACAGTCTTGTTCCCTTGTTTCAAAGCCAAGAATCTCCCCATATGTAATCCTCATTCTGCCTGAGATAACAACTTCATCTCAATTCTCCGTCTGAAATCATCCAAAATAGCTACTGGTTGTCCTACCTGTGCCACTTCCCACCAGTACGAAGCCTCGTCCTTCAGTTGCTAAGAGGCTAATTGTATCTTCCTCCTATCATCTAGCTCGAAAAGATCAAATACATTCTCCATTTCTCTAATCAATTGCGCACCTCAACAAAACTCTCAGTACCTTGGAACAGTTTTCCTCCCATAACGCAAAAGTCCTTACAAAGCTTAGAAAAGTTATTTACTCGTGGAGGTGGAGCTATTTCGGCTATAGCTAGGGGTGGGGAGTCTCCTTGAACTCCGGCAGGTGCCATAGTCTCAAGATACATATGGAACCATGTCGGTAATAGAACATCCTCGGGAAGATTGGGTGCCCTAGATATGCTGAAAAGAGAAGAAACAAGAATTCAACAAGGGATCGAAAGAATATCGAATATGGCTTGAGGGGATATGTTTTTCAAAAATAGGTTTTTATTTGAAAATACTTTGGTTTTGAAAATAATTTTCCAAAACTTTTCTCTGATCTTGTAACTTTCAGCTCCGATACCAAATTTGACACCCCATGTCCGTTAATGTCACTAATAAGAGAATGCATTAAATTTCGTGAAGCACAATAGGTAAATAGGAAAAAAAGTTCACAAGACAGATAGACATAAGTAGCGGAAAAAATCAACTTTATTATTGAAAATAAAACATTGTTTCAAATCAACTTGCATCATCAAACCAATTATATCAAAACCCAGAACTTCAAATAAACCATTTGTTTCATAGTGCAATAAAACAAAGCCACATACCTCAAAGCAAGCCAAATCAGAAAAATTAGCAAAGCGGTACATCTTAGTAAGTCCAGACCCAAGATGGAAGAGAAAGTCCTAATCATCGAGGAGTACTATCAATCTGATGGCCTGGGGGGAGGGGGAAGGAAAAGTAAGAAGCGAAACAAAATAGGTCAGACATAAAGCTTGGCGAGTTCCAAGATTTTCTGTATATGCATAAAATAGAGGTATCAAGACAGATAAACAAGACTGGATGAGAAAGTACAGTAGCATATAAGGCAATAGGTAAACAAAGTAAACCGAACAACAGGATAAAACAGGATAAACAGTGATCGAGTAAAGCTTCTCATTTATATCCCTAAATCATATTTTCTGTAATAATACTATTATAACAGGATTGGGCGTTAACCTAATTACATAACAGGAACAACAAGATTACATAACTAGGAGTACCCTAATTACATAACAAGATTAGGTTTTATCCTAATTTCATAACATCAAGATTAGGTGTACCCTAATTATATAATAGGATTAGGTGTTACCCTAATTACTACCCATGCAATTGGATCCCTACTACGTAAATACCCTATGTCATCCCCGACAGTAGGGTGTATCACTCCCTAACCCAACAACTTATATAACACATACCTATTTACTAGTGTAACAACTTCTTAGTTTCCCTAATTGGACCCATGCATGCTCAAGACTATGCCGTAATGCGCCCATACCCACCTTCCTCATTTGTACCTCTTACTATCCAGTTCAGCAAAGTGTGCCCTGACCCCTACCTAGTGCGAGGCCCTCTAACAAAATACCAACAGGGATACTAATTGATATGGGTTCCACACATCAAGATTAACACAAACCAAACCCCCTAAGCTTGTGCCCCCAAGTAACTAGGATTTAAGAGTCCCCAAAACCCGATACGACAGCAGAATGAGGGACCTTTTAGCTTGTTAATAACCAGGTTTAACTTAGCATGTTTAAGTTCATTAATAAGCATGGTTGTAATGTTACATTTTTCTGTAAATGTTATTATGTGTACAACCCATCCCTAAAACAAGCACCTTCCCAGAGGTATGCATATAATATAGTAATTCAGTTTACTAGCCTTCATCTGGTACTTACACTTTCATAACATGTCATTTACTTAATATTTGTATTAGTTATAATCTAGCATGTTTACATATATGCATATTATCCATTTTCATTATATTGCCCAAACTACAACAAGTATGCATATTATCCATTTTTATCATATAACCAAATTACAACGAGTATGCATATAATCCCCTTTATCATATTCCCAAATTACAGCAAGTATGCATATTATCCCTTTTTTTTTTATCATATTCTTAAATTACAGCAAGTATGCATATTATCCCTTTTTATCATATTCCCAAATTACAGTCAAAAGTCCTTAAATTATGATATGCCCTTAAATTCTCCTTTTTCATGTGTTCATATTATCCCTATTTTAGTTATACGAAATCTTAAACTAGAAACAACCTAGGCTCTCAATGGCCTAGGCTCAGCGTAAATAAAAGCGAAAAACAGAAGGAGAAGAATAAAGTCAAATCAACTGAATAAAATAGGCATATAAACATGACTGTAAATAAATAAAAAATCAAAATATGTGTAGTGAAGATAGATAACTGATAAATCAAATGACAGTAAAAGAACATATATTACTGTAACAACTGCATAGATGAATAATTGTAAAAGAACAATATAGGAAACAACTTGTAAGTACTGTATCTTCTAAATCCACTTTTATATACTGTCATAATACTTGTCTAAATATCAGATCTGAAAATAACTTGAACTCAAAAGGCTGTTTAGAAATATATTTTTAAAAAGGTTGTATGCAGATCTTGAATTTCCTCTGTAGTTTTAGGCTTCAGTAGTGTATATATATATGTGTGTGTGTGTGTATATATAGAGTAGATCCATGGAGGAAGGGAACATAAAGAAGAATTGTGTGTATTGAAATAGGAGAGAGCCACCCTATTTATAGATTTACAGAGCTAATCCTCAACCTTTAGACCTTAGGATTTTAAATCTAATCATACAAGTAATACAATGAACCTAGCACACAAAACTTTCCAGAAACAGAGCTCAAAATCGGTCTTGCATGCGGGTGGGTCGACCCATGGGTTGACCCGTAAAGCCATGGGTCAACCCATAAGTCGACCCAGTGCTTCATCGGGTCGTCCCACAACCGTTTCTTTTTTGTCTCTGGTTTGAATTATTTTGAATATATTTATATATAACCTCCTTGTATGTAAAACTTCTAAGGTTTATAACTTCTTTATACGTTATCCGATTTACACAAACTCAGGGTCTATTTGAACCAGAATTCCGAGACGAACGCAATGATAAATTCAGTTTTACTTAATTATGAATATTTAGTTATATTATATTCATTTTATTATCTTTATGTATGGTTATAGTGTATTAAATTCTAGGGTGTTGCAATTAGCAAGGTCGACCGGTTTTTATTGTTGATGTCAAAATGTTATCGCCAACACTCGTGATTTCCATAACGGTGAAAATAAATGCCCAAAATGGAAAACAAGCGATTTTTAGGGAAAACACAAATAAACAGTCACATAGGATTTATAGTGGTTTAGCTCATCGGAGCCTACGTCAACCCATGAGGTTTGTTATTTTATTACTTCTCGTTTACATATTACAATATGAAATCAGAATATTTCCGTGGTCACATGAGTGTTGATGATTCTAGGTACAAAAGTATGTAGTTCCCTAGTGTTATACTTGGAGGAGGAGGAAATCACTTCTTCATGATCCGAATGTTCAGAAGTGGAAGGAGGAAACTTCGGGTGCCCATGAAACCAAGCTTATTGCCAAGTAGGGATCGAGAGGCTACGATGCTCTCATGAAGCTATCATGGTCATGGTGGTAATGAGGTCTAGTAATGAGCTTTATTCCTTGTTCCTAAAATGCCAAGCTAGTCCAAAATAGTCCAAATGAAGAGGAAGATGGTTCTTCTTATTCCTAAAGTGATGAAAGGTGCTAGGGAGGTTGTAAGAAGGTCATTTCCCTCTTAGGAAGCCATTAGATCTAGAAGCCAAGAAAGATCCAACCCTCCTCACATTGGAAAGAAATGGGTATTTATAGGAGGGGTTAGAAGAACAACGGGTGGACCGGTGGGACCCAAGCCTAACTGTCATACCCAGAAGTTGTTCCGACCCCGGGATAAGTATCGATATTGGGATCGGTACTACTCCTGTGGACTTATATGGATCATCATTTACTTTCTTGAAGTGCATCTTCTCTCATATCCTGGGGGATATAGAAATCTTGTATCTTTCTATAGGATACGAAACTTCATATTCTAAGGGATACAAGTTTCGTATCCTGATGGGTATGAAACTTTTTACCCTGAAGGATAGCGGTTGCTTATCCTGATGGACACAAAACTTCACATCTAAGGGATATGAATTTCGTACCCCGAGGGATACGAAGTGTGCGGAGGTTGGGTGCATGGGGCTAAGGGAGATGGACACAAAATCTCGTGTTGATGGGAGTTTTGAGGAGTTATGAGGTCGGGATGCGAGTTATTGGCGAGGCTAAAGGTCGATCCCAAAGTGTTGGTCTGTTGTTGAGTAGTTTAGTCGAGCTAGGATGACTATTCTTGTATGATTCCATCTGGACTCAGGTTCTGAACATTCCAGCAATGTTTCTCGGCTATTAGTCCATGCAATGGGTTGAGTGGTGTAGGATTGAACACATTACCCTCTAAAGGATGTCTTGTGGTAACAAGACGTGCTCTGAGATGAGCTAAGTATTCCTTATAACGGAAAAGTCTCCATTTCCCGTCAGGTGACTGGTCGTGATCTTTTTGTTGGGTAACCGTGACGCTTTGCCAAGCTTGATGATGTTAGCAACACGAAGTACCAGCATTGTCGAGATTCCTGATTGCTTGGAATGGAATTTTGTCTTGTTGACTGAATGAGCGTCCATTTCCTGTCAACTCAAGAAATTAAAAGTCTATCGTTGACTCTCGCCAACGTTGGAACGTAAATGATTTGTTACTGACACAGTATCACATATGCACTCACACGTTTACACATGGTTATACGCTATACGATCAAAGTACAAAATAAGTGACGAGGTATCCATGTGGCATGCCATGGGAGTGCGATCATGCAAGTTATTCTTAGAAAAGTTGTCGAATTGAGACTCAATTGTTAGGTGTGTACTCTTGGATCATTTAAAACCATGAGTACACGATTGGTTAATGATTTGAGTCGATTTGGACCATCGCGATTCCGAATGCGCGTATGCATGATCGTTGTCGTGACCTAGGCACGTGACAACGTAAGTTGGTTATCGAAACATCATCGAATTAGGACTCGACCATTAGACATGTTTCATGGAATCGTTTAGATTCTTTGGTACATGATTGCTTAAGGATTCAAGTCGGTCTCAATGATCGAAGTCTTGAAAGCTCGTATACGCAATTATTGCTGTTTGAGTTCATAATTTTTGCATTGACTTTGAGGTATTCTGGTCCTCTCCCTTTCTCCCCTCCTTTTTCCCTTACCCTTCTTTTTTATTGGGATCTGTACCAATCTGGTAACTTAGATTTTATTTCTTTTTCTAAGTTTTTTGAATTAACCCCCATCCCCACTATAAATAGGCGAATATGACTTTTCCTACTCATTCTACACACTTCGTATCTCGGGGAGATAGAAAATCTCGGAAGCTTTGAAAACTCAAATTCCCCCAACCTATCACATATTTCCAGCCCCCTTAAAATCCAAAATTTCACTAAATAGAGACCAATTCAAGTGGATTTGGTTGAACTAGAATTGTTTCACACGTGGTTTATTCAAGGCTTGGAGAAGAGGTGCGGATGAAGTGGGTATTGGATATCGCCATGGTAGTGACGTTGAGGAATTCGAGAAGATGACATACTTGAATAGGAGAAAGATGAGGGACTATTGAGGAAGGAGAGGGAAGGGGATATGAATGTGAAAGATTTCATATTGCACTGTGTAACAAAGGGGATGGCGAGAAGTGGAGGTCATGAGAAGCGGAGAAGTAGTAGGGGTTATAGGATATGGAAACTCGTGTGAGAAGTAGGATACAAAATTTGCATTTTGTATTGGGGGATCCGTAGGGTTTTCATATCCCAGAGGCCGAACAAGCAGAATACATAATTTTTGGAGATTGGTGGGATATGAAAATTTGTATCCCAACACTTCAAAACTTTCATATCCTGATTTTTGGTGGATCTGGATCAAATCGCGATGCGGCGCGACCAGGTTGAGTTTGAACACGAGTATTGTATTGCATAATGCGTTATCGTCTGAATGACGAACTTTCTCGAAATGACGATTGGAATATGCATATATGATTAGAGCTTAAACTCGGACTATGGACATATAGCTGAATCATCACTTATTGGATTTGACCCGTAACCCAATCGCCTTGTAATCATGATTCAACTTGAATTCCATTGACTTTGGTTTGCGACGATGATATTTTAAGTTCATAGACCAGTAATCGCCATTGTGTTCCGAAGGATATCAAGACAACTTCATTAGTATGCAAATTACTTACATGTTCCACATTAGTTTACACTAATACAGGGGTACGGGATTTTGCACGTTAACTAATGTAATTGTCTTGCAAGTACGGTTTACAATGGAAAGGAGAAGCACTAGACGACTTCAATGCTTGGAAGCCGAAATAGTAGAAATATCTCTAAGCTATAACGAGTCTCTATACCATTCTAGTTCATCAGTGAGGGACAACCAGATCTCAGGAACGTCCACTCCATCTAAAAAGGTTGGCCCATCTTGCACGTAAGAACAAGAGGGACAACCCGGTAGGTCTCCGCATTCAAGCGAGCACGTAGATGAACCAATAGTTGGAGGTGAAGCGAAGATCGTTAGAGAGGATCTGTTAGAAGGAGAGGATGGTGGTGACAACCGGAAAGAGGTTTCTTTAGCATCAGACATGGTGGGAGATACTACGATTTTCGAGAATCCCTTGATTCGGTTGTTTTGCGGATATACCAAACTTTGTTGCGGCAAATCTGCATGAAATATGGAATTCCCCTAGGAGGATGTTATGGTCCCCAGAAGGAAGATAGGGCATATGCTCCTTTGGGAGGGTATACTGCTTCGAACATGCATATGTGTTCCGTCGGGTACGTATCCCCATCTTGCTCGTACATCCGGGATATTCTATATTTCTTTCGATCGGCGCCAACACAGCTTCATCTGAACACATACGCCTTCCACTACACCATAATGGCCATTTGGTAACCCTTTATATTTTCATTTGCCAACACTATTTGTGTTGCAGGGCAGTCACAGTAATATGCGTTGCTATATTAAAAAAGTGGTAAAAAATACAATTTTTTTATTACCAACGCTTATTTTTGTTGTAAAGGTTGGTTTCTAAGGGTAAAAACGTAAACTAATGCTCGTAGCCCTATTTCCCATTTCACATTCGTTTGCCCAATGCTTTTACCAAAAACAGCCGCATAAATCATAAAATACACATCCCACGATTTCAAAAGAACACTTAAGAATCCCAGAATTGAAGATTGAGCATCAAAAAACCAGATTTGGAGGCGCATTCAATTTCAACATCAGGGAATCGATTTGGCTATAGGTTACAACTCACATTCAGTCGCATTTAAACGTAGAGACCTTTGTTTGTCTGATTTGCTATTATTTGTAATTCTGATTTTAGGTCTAAATTTTATTCAGTTTGTGCTTGTAGTTTTGTGTATTTAGGTGGTGTTTTAACCTAGGAAAGGTGTTGAACAAATTTATTTGATGTTCATACCTATGTAGGTAATTGTAAATGCTAGAGAAGCTTTATAGAACAACGTTTAAAAGTTTAAAAATGGCCATTGGTATTTACAAGTGCAATATTAGAATCTGCTAGCTAAATCTAGTATAGGAATTTAAAATTCAATACGTTTATTTTTAAACGCTTTAAATTACAAATAGTTTGAATTAGGAGATTAATATTGGAAAATGACTAAAATATATTTGTTTAGATTTTTTTCTCTCAAAATGTTTGATTTTAAATATCCAAATTATAGCTGTTAAAACCAGTGAATATTTGCTAAGATAGTATGATACATTAGAAATTTCTTTGAATTATAACTTTAAAATACTCTAAATTTGAGTTTAAACTTCATGTTTTCTCAAAACTAATTATTTTTCCAGTTTTTACTGTGACCTTTTGCATTTGATTAAAGTCCAATTTATTTTATTCTTACTCAAACTAAAAATTGAATCTTTTTTACAACTTGCATTACATTATCATTGTACTATATCTTTATCTTATTTATTTGACTTATAGTTAGCATATGCATATATGCATTTATTGACTAGATTAGGCATATATATTTATTAACTGTTTTTCAACAAGGAGACTATAGTTATCATATTTTTATGATCACACACACACATATATATATATATATATATATATATATATTTAATAACTATTTTGCAGCACTCTTTGGCAGCAAATTTTATGCTTTTTCTTCTTTACTTTTTCCATGCACGAAATTTTTGTTCAACATAATGTTACGTCAGTTCATGCATCACACATTCCTAAGCGTCATCGTTATTTCCATTTGCCCTTTTTCCCTTTGAGAAAATTGACGAAATGCCTGAAATCAATCTACCACGGCCTCAACTTTTTATGATACATGATGGTTTGAACGATAGGAATGAAAAAGCTGGTGCTTTGACTTAATATGACTTGAGCTTTACTGTTCATCGTACCAAGATATTGGCCTAATAGTCTGAAAGAGCCCGTGAGCCCATTTTTTGTATATGATATATGAAAGTTTGATTCATCTCGCTCATATGAAGAAAAGAACTCAAAATCTATACAAAAAAAGGATACCGATAGGATGGTTTTGGCATGATGGGTGAATAACGGAAGGTTTCTCGAAACCAGAAGCCAATAAAGAGAGAAACCAAGAACACTACAAATCGGGAATTAGAAGGACGAATGGGCTATCAGTATTAGCTTGCTTAATACTGATACATAGGAGATGAAAGCATCAAAGATATAGGGTTCAAGGCATATGGAAATTATCTGAGAACTAACAACCTGGACCTCCATTAGATGGTTACCGAGAGGTTACTCTAATAAGTGACTAAAAAAGCATCGGAAGCAACCTTCTGGAAAGCTAGGATACACTTCAGGAATCTGCCGAAAGGCAAGCCGGAACCCCGAAGAGGGACAAGCTATCCACACCAATCTGCTTAGTATTGATAACGACATAGGTGGAGGACCTGACAACCATTCACTTGAGTCATAAAGGAAATCTCCACAAAGTGTTAGTAGCCTGAGACCGGAAGCCCATATCCGGAAGCCTACATCTAAAAGCCAAGACCTACCGAAAGCTATTCACACCGACAGGCTTGGGATCAATACAAAGTAGATGGACAAACAATCAAAATGGAGCTCCAAAGACTAGGACCATCCTCCCAAGAGCTGGAACTGACACCTTAAAAAGCCATAAGCAAGGACTTCGGAACCAAAAGGAAAAAGCGGTCGAAAGCCAAAATTTCTGGGACTAAAGGGTAAGGCGGCTGATAGAGGCTCCTGCTGGCCCAATAGCCAAAGACGCCCTGATTTGTCGATAAATAAGATCCGAAGGTCTCATTTTGGGCACGATTTTCTCATTCTCATTCTTGTACTCTTTTCTCTAAAGTAAATCCTAATTTCAGAAACAAATTCGGGATTTCAATTGTAATCACTTGTGTATCCAAAATCAAAAATCAATAAAGAGTGGATTAACACTTAGTACATTTCCTTATGAGTTTCTTGTGTAATTTCTTAGTTATCGCCAGGGCAACTTGTTATTTTCTTTATACATGCATACGAGCTCTTACCCAAGTCTAGACCCTTTCGCAAAGTCGGTGTGGAACCCCTTCCTACAAGCTTATTAGCCCTTCTCGAGGGTTGTGCTTAGGGAACCATAGTCCCAAGATAACTCTTGGTTCTTGAGTCACTTGAGCGTGATACTCACCCCATTGAGGGAAGAGTAACTAATCTATTGGGCTCTAAACCTTGATATATAGGAAATGGTAAACTAACTTAAACTCATGAAAGCTAAATAAACCCATTTTCCATTTAGGTCCACTTCCATAGACCTATCGCCGGTGTTGACAAAAAATATTGTTAACATTTTGGCGCTAGAACAAGGGCCTGAACCTATGACCTTGTGGTTAACAACCACATATCTAACTGTGTTATTCCGTCCTAGGTTGGACTAAGCTTTGAAGAAGCAAGATTATGGGCAAAAGTTCTCGGGTCTTCTAAAATTCAAGTGGCCATGTCAGATACTACTGACTCAAGAGTGATGGAAGAACAATGGATAAGAATGGAAGCTCTGCAAATAATCAAGTGGAAAAAGGAAATAGAACAATATAATTATGATTGTTGGAACAATAACCCTTTCTATATGGGAAAAACATCACTATTCACTCCAAATGATTCTACATCAAAGGAATATAACCTTCTCTCATATAAAAAAAACATCTATGAGCTAGCCAAAGGAATGGTATTTGAACGAGAAATGATGAAGGATTTTAAGCACTTTGCTTCCAAGTGGATTGGACGGATAATGTTTCAGTCTCAAGGCACCTTGAAAAGAATAAGTAAGGATGTGGATGCAACAATAGGATTTAGCAACAAAAAGGAAAAACTCCAATGACAAGGAAGTAACTTCATACCCAAAATGCTTAATAAGTGCCACCTTACCACCTCAATGGAAGACATTTACTTTTTGACTCACCAAGAGCTCGATTATTGGTCGTCCGCAAAGAAGAAGCCCAAATACGAAAGGAAACTAGGAGGGCCTTACTACCGTTACCATATGATTAACGGATATGAAACTAACCATTGCAACACCTTCGGAGGATTAATCATCAAGTTCCTTAATTAAGGCCAGCTACAAGACTTTGTAAAAAGATCAAGCTAAGTCCAATAAAAGTCCTTAGGAAAAGGATTATCTACATGACTATAGGTATGGAAACCCTCTTAAGAGTTGAAATAACCAAAGACGGGTTAATTCACAAATGGATAAAAATCCTTGTCACCACCGAGTTAGCCAGGGCATGGCACTCCCCGGAGGAGGGTGGTGTGCAAACCTTTCTCCACGCCCGAATCAGAAAGGGCCAGGTTAAAGCATCAAAAGCATAAGCCTCCGACCCACACCAGAAATGGTCGTGACAGAGCATTTAATTAACACTCCCTGCCTCTGCTCGTATAAGAGTATGCCCTACCTATGTTATGAACTAAGCACGTCCTACCTCTGATTATGTTCCGCGTCACCCACATAAGGGAATGTAGACCCTTATCATCGCCTACGATGATCATGAGAGGGTACCCCTTGAAGGAGGGTGGAGTGTAATCCTCTATCACCGCCTACAATGGCCAGTGTAGAGCATCAAAAGAGTATGCCTTAATTCTACATCTATGATGGCCCAGTTTAAGCATCTAAGACCTTATCATTACCTACAATGGTCAGGATAAGGCGCCTCTTGGAGGAAGGTCGGGTATGTCCTTGGACCCTACTTATGGATAAGCTAGCCAAGCGCACTGGATGCACAGGCCCAGAGAGTGGCCAACAAAGCACGTACATCCTCTACTTAGATAACAAAAAGCCCGGGGAGTGGCTCAGAAAGAACGTACATCCTCTGCTTCTAAAATCAAACCTAGATGGGGAAACAAAATTAATTACCAGAAATGGATTTCTGGTCTTCTATAAAATGTCCGAATCTGGGTTAGTTCGCATTTTATTAAATACTCGATTCTTGGTTAGTTTAGATCTCAATTAATGCTGGAAGTGGATTTCCAGTCCTACCTTGACACCCGAATCAGGGTTGATTCAGATCTCAATTATTGCCGAAAGTAGATTTCCAGTCCTATCTTAAATACCCGAACCTGGGTTAGTTCGGAAGCTCAACTGTTATTAAAAAGAGATATCTGACCTTCTTAATAATCTGAATCTGGTTGGGAATTAGACTTCCATTACTACCAGAAGCAAATTTCTAGTCTTACAGCTTAATCTAGGAGATGAATCAGAATTCTATCGCTATCAGAAGGTGATTTCTAGAAGTCTGTCCTCAAATACGCTAATCCGGGTCGTAAAGCTCTAATATTTAAGGGAGGGATGTACCCACACTTCAATAGTTGGGTCTTGTTTCCCAAGAGGCCTCTAAGCAAGGATATAAACCTTCTATACTACTTAGGGAAGTTTCCTTAACCCGTACATACATTAATTCATTATTCACTATGCCAAATACATATGAAATACATATTATCACACAACACTAGAATATAGATTTAGGAAATAGCTGAAGTGTGTATCTTAGGTTCCCTTCAACAAAATCTTGGGATGGGAGTTCCATTTTTCTTAAAATCTCATAGAGGGAGATTTCCAGGAAAATACCTGTTACACTAAGAGACTTTTACTAATGCATAAAGTATAAGTTAACTTATTAGTTATTTCATACCTTCAATATCATGATACTATTAATTTCGCAAAGAAAAGGTGATACTATGCATGTGTCTTACGAACAAATGCATAATAGAACACATCAAATTTTTGTAGAATGACACAATAAGATTCTGTAAAGAAAATGTTCCCAGCCGAGGAAAAGTATCACATACTAGGTGTTACAAACACAATACACAAACATATTTACGTAAAGCTATATCATAAGCTGCCACATACACACAACTACTATTTTAAAGGTTATACATTATGGGCACTTGAAGGTAGTGTCACATTTTGGCACATAGAAGATTCATAACAACCAAATCAGTCAACTGAAGTCTAGATTCTGCAAACAAATTCTAAAGAGGCGTAACTTGCCTTTGTATTCTTCAATTTTGTCTCTAACTCATCAATTCGATGATATAGTTTGCCTATCTCCGCATCCGAGCTTGTGGGAAGACTAACTTTTAGCAAGCATTGTAGCTCGTGAATAGTCTCATTTTTATTTTAAGTTGGTTCTCTAAATAGGATACCTGCTCCTTAAGGTTTTTGACGGTAATCTTTTGTTGATAATACATTCTTTTCCATCTCGAAAGAGGACCATCATCAAACATATCATTGCGATCAGTGATGGCTAAGGGTTCTTCCCTGAATTGTGAGGAGTGGGTCTAGAATTGGTCCTCCTAGTCAGGGATAAGACGAAATATAATAATGTGCGAAATCTAGTTGCCAAACAGTGACCCTAATAATGTTATACATATCAAAGGAAAGCAACCACACAAACTTCTACCATATGAGTCTTGAATCGTTTCAACAAACATATACATCCACAAAATAATGATAGCGCAAATCCAATAGCCAGTACACATATCATCCACATTATACATATTAATATGACGTACTTGATCATAAGTGTCGTAAGAATTATGCCACAAGTCACAAGGAGGCTAAAAGTATTTTATGCAAAAATATCTAAGCCATTCTATTTAGATGGTTTCCCGCAGGTTTGCGAACCAAGCCCTTCAAAAAATTTCGGTAGCCAAAAGCGATGGATATAAGGCATTACTATGGCTTACGTCTTCGGAGAAGCAAGGGGCCGCGGCAACATGAGAAAGCTAGTTATTGATATGAAATCAAGAAGGAAGAAAACATTTCGAGAGTGAAAGTTGTACCTATGTAGCAAAAATGTCGGGTCAGGCAGAAGTTTCTTTACACTTTGGCTCTGAGGAGCCACCCTCCTTGGGGGGAGTTGTAATTCAGCCTTGAGAAGGTGGGGTGTTTAAGGAATCAATAGTGATCCCCTCGAGATCAGCTAACCCCACAGCAACAGAAGAAGAGTCTCTGTCACCCCTTCCAGACTCATCTCGCTTAACTTCATCTACTTTATCTCCTCGTCAATATTCGAATCATCTTCTTCCTCATTGTAAAAGTCCTCGGGAAACTCCTCAATATACAAAAATGACTCCGGTTTATCTTGTCCTTCGAAAGGGCTTTACCTTCTCGCTTAACTTGCTGGATTCTTCTTAAAACTCTAGTCTTGACAGAGTGATGCGCTGAAGTAAAGTCAACCTTAGGAATTTCTTATAATTGTGAAAGAAAGCGAGGAGGAGAGCATCTTCGCAGTATTCCATAACAATGTCAAGGAGGTAAACTTTCAGAAATTCGGATACCCTGTCGCTAGTTTCGTAACTTATCCGTTTGGCAGTAGAAAGCTTATTGTTCATCCCATCCAGCTCAACGGCATGATCAATCTCCATCCACATCTTCTCATCCTTAAGATTCTCACGCTGCTTCAATAACACGTCCTTAGCCCCTTTCTCCTCCTCCAGCAAGGCTTCCAATCTCATGCATTCGCTATCTCTTTCTGTCTTCTCCCGTGATAGGATGTCAACCTTATCCTTTAAGGCCTTATTCTCTTCCCTAAGAGCAGTAGTCTCAGTAAAGGATGATAAAGTCACTCCTCCGTACAAGAACCAGCTTTCATTACATAAAATAGAAGAAAAAGAACAGATCGGGTTTCATATGAAAATAGCATGATAAAATAAAAGCTAAAGAGAGTGGGATAATACCGAAAATTGGTCCTTGATGAGCCGTTGATAAAAATCCTCTGAGTTCAAAGACAAAGAAGACTATGAAATGTTAGCAACCTTAGGAGACAAAAGAGCGAGATTCACAAACTTATCAAAATCCAGATCCAACAGAGGGGGACAGAAAAAGCACTCTAAGAAGAGGAAGGCATAAATGGGCTACACTCCCCAACAACTAGTTCTCCATGAGAGATGGGTGATACAGAACTGATTGTAATTTTGTTTCTTGGAGAAGTATTGGGGGAAGTATCAATACCAATAAACTTGTCGATATCAGTAGCAGCAGAGTCAAAATTGTATGTATTCTAGTCCTGGTGACCACGTCTTCGGAGAAATGGACTAATTTATCATGTTTCTATTTTTTGGAAGATGGTCCAATACTAGAATCGACAAGCCTCTTTAAAGCCTGCACATTAGACTGGTCAAAAACATCGAGAGCGGAAGTGCTCTCAAAAGCCATGGGTCCTAAACAGAGAAACCTATATCAGAAAGCTTGGAACAAGAAAGTCAATACGTAAAAGAGAAAAATCTTGTCCAAGCGGACGTGCAACACTATTGTAACGCCCCGCCTCTATACCCACTATCGTCCAGTTCATTTCAGGGAAATGTCGTAGACCATAACGGAGAATAAGGTTTGTGAAGGGCGACCGATTGTATAATTGCTCCATGTGAGGAATGCACATCGAATTCTGATACCGATTAAAATTTCGACATGACCATTCGGCATATAGGGAAACTACACAACGGCTATATGCAATCCGGAAAGCAGTATAAAATAGACAACAACAACAATATAAATATGGTATATCTCAAAGCCAGACACAGAATAATCATATCACAAAGGCGGAATAGATATGAATAAACCAAGAATGTGTACAACAAGCTAGTGGTCAACAAAGATCCACTAATACATGTACCATGATCTAGATAAAAGAATATGTACACAACGGTAGATAATGTCAGAGGTACAAAAGTACATAAAACTGTGGAGACAGAGTAGCAAGCTGAAAGCGGAAGATCAATCCTGCGATGAATCCCAGAGGAGTACCTAAAATGACTCGGTCTGACCCGAGTATTATTTATAGGAATAAACAATAAACGAGTCAGTCTAGCTGTACTTATCAAATAAACTGAGATAACAAGAGATGTAACATAGGATGACATGATTCTACTAATAACATCTAATCATAAATAAATATGAAACATGGCATGTCAACAAAATCAGGGAATGACAATGAAATGTCAGTACAGAAATATCTCTAAATAATCTCATAGCTAATATAGAATGCAACATTCAAATAAAAGCACACAACAGGAAATGACAGTGGAATGCCAAATAAAACTGAACCCATGAATGACAACGGAATGCCAAATAAACAGAATACATGAATGACAACGGAATGCCAAATACAAATCAAATTGATGCGCATTGCATCAAAGAAATCAAGAATCTAGAAATCACTTGAAATCCAGAAAACATCATAAAGAAGTTCCCCACGGTGCCGGGAGAGAGAAACACATGAATCGTGAATCCCTAGAAAATAGAAAACATTATAAAGAGGGCATGCACGTTCACAGATGAGAAACGATCTCTAGGTAGCTAACCTATAGTTTGACCCGAAGCTCCCCACGAAGCTGGGTCGTGACCCCGGAAGAAAAAAAACACGTAAATCGTGAAATCTCAAGAAAACATCATAAATAATAGAAAGTTGGACCGAAGTCCCATAGGTGAAATCCAAGAATCGTAAATCCCACTAGGGCGATCGAGGACAACAAAACACAAGTCATAAAGGATTACATCGATCCGGGTGAATAGAAATTACTCCGAGCTAGTCAATATAAGGAAATAGCGACATGTCCCATAACCACATGCTATTCTCGAATATTTACGAACCCATAGTTAGTTTCTATTCAAAATAGAGAAAATCGCCACATATGTTCAAGCGAACGAGTCCAAGAGTTATTCGCCGAAGTAAACATTTAAGGGTCATAGTCCTCGGTTTTACTAAGGTAAATAAGCTAGATTTTTCGTTCGATCGATAGGATAAGGAATCGTATATAAATCAATAGAATCAGAACCGGGTTTAGAAACCGAATTTATTTTAAAAGGATTTGAATTTAAAAACTGATTAAACATTGGTCCGGCATCCATTGACCATATACAACCCCATTATCCATTGTGGTTTAATTATTTATAAAAACCGTCGCCGAAGCGAACAAAACACAAACACCATAGATCATAAATTCACATCTCATGGTTTCAAAACGATTTGAAAACCAAACGAGACAGCGCGGGTACGAAAATCCGAGCGAACTCAAGATTGTCGGGATACGCGCGAGGGGGTGTCGGGAAGGAGGTCCGAAGAACACGGAGGCGCGCGCCTCGATGCACGACCAAAACTGCAGAAGGGGGGAAGCATGCCTGGGCAACGCCCAGGTCTGTCACCGGTCGACCGCCCAAGGCGAGCCAGTCGACCAGTTGGGGACAGATCTGGGCGTTGCCCAGATCTGTCACCGGTCGACAGCCCAGGGGGGCAGGTCGACCGGTTCAAGACAGAGACTTGATCGGTCGACTGGCCCGCAGGGCCTGTCGACCAGCCTCTATGCCTGGGTATATGCCCAGGCACAGCTCTAACCTGTCGACCAACCCTATTTGGGCGGTCGACCGGTCAGTGCCTGGGCGCATGCCCAGGCACGGGTGACGGTGGATTCGACCCCCGTCGCGACCTCTCGAGATCCAACGCTTCTCTCCGGCCTTGTGACGACTGGTTCCGGTGCTTGTACACCTTCCATTGGAGCCGGAGACAAGTGTGATTCAATTCAATTGCACAAGAAGATTTTCGAACCCAATTTCTAAACCAAACGATGAAACGCGATATAAGCGAATCGTGAAGTCTTAGAACTTGCCGGGAGAGACAACAGTACTTCACAACACCACTTACTCGACTTACATCATGTGCAATGATCGTGTGATCAACATATATATACATAAGATTTCAATGGTTCGATTTATAGAGTCAAGTATGCACAAAATTTCAAACCAATACATAACAAGGCGATTCGAGCGACTCGTGAAGACTTAGATATTTGCCGGGGGACAATAGTGCTTCACAACATTACCGAATCAACTCATAACACTTGGATTAGATCATATAGACGATCATTTTCATAAATTTCAACTCAATGGAACATAAACACATGAAATCAGCTAAGTTATACTAACCTAACCAAATCAACAAGCAAATACAACTCATATGAACACTAAATTACACTTGTACAAGCACGTAGGCTTGTGGCATAGATGTGAGTTCAAAAAGAACTCACCTTTCACTCATGAATGGCAAGAACAAGCTCCAACAAGGAAGAACAAGCACAAATCCAAGCAAAGAACCTTTCTTTCTTCAGTCACTCCTCTCTAATCACCTTATGAACACATATGAAGACTCATGGATGTTAGAACATCATAAAAATCTGAAATTGAGAGGAGAGAAAGGTAGAGAACGAGTAGAGAGAGCTTGCCCATGTCATAGAATTGGATTTGCACAAGAATTGAGCTCTAGATTGGAAGCCCTAGATTAGGAATTCTAATTTCCCATTCCCTTCCCCATTTTCTACTCTTCTAAGTGTTTGGATAATGAATGAAGAGTGGGAGGAAGCTAGGTGAATTATATGATGAGCTAGGTTAGCTCAACCAAGCCCTAGCCCAAAGTGCCAATT